>JAUTBT010024080.1:0-20294 GCA_032361225.1 Lepetodrilus schrolli
CCCTGTTTAGGTTTGAAGTTTATTGAGTCAAACTGACACATGAAATCCCATCCAATCAGCAAGGCTTCCTCGTTTGTATCAATTACTTGGAAGCTATGAGAGTAAATGTTTCCACCCATTCGAAATTTAGTCTCTAACATTCCCAGTGACGGTGGAAGTTTAGTTGTAAAAGCACCCGAAAGTTTATTGTTTGATTTGGTTAAACTGTACCCACGCGGAAAGGCTTTATCAGCTACCGATGTAGTGATACAAGATATCGCAGCTCCAGTGTCTATCACTGCTTCACAAGAATGTCTGCCAAGAACAATTTTCACCAAAGGACAATCATTGCATCGCGAAAGTACGGTACTCAGCCGTTTCTTGCTTGTAAAATCGGAATCTCGACAATATTTAGCAATATGACCACGTTGCCCACATGCAAAACATTTCGGCGCGTTTGTTCGGCTATTTGGACTACCGCTAGAACGATTTCTGCTTTGATCGGCATATTTCTTACGGCAAGACGACTCTTTATGACCAAGTTTGTTGCAGTAGTGACAACGAACTCAAAACACGGGCGTAGTCTGCCTCTGATTAATGTTTGCTGATTCCTCATGACTCGGGGATAACGTTAGACGTCTGGCTGTATCCACTAGGAAGTCGAATTTTGGAAGTTTGGCACTCTGGCACAGAACAACATTCAACTGTTATTTAATTTTAGACTTATGTATGCCCTCAATAAACCTATGGACGCACAGTTCATCTTTATTAGCACGCGCGAATGAAGGGTAGGCATCATCTACTCTGAGAAGAAGTCTGTGAGAAAAGTCGTCAACTGATTCATATTCATACTGCTTAAGTTTATGAAAGTCACTTGCAGCCGCAGGTTTTTTTCTCACCCGTGCGATCTATTTCACGAATCAGAGAGTCTCTAAAACCCGAATACGTGTCCCGTTGAGCGTCGTTGAGTCCACGAAAAATACGCGTGCACCACCCGGTTGGTAACACCATTGCAAGTCCTCGTAACTTTTTATCATCATTCCACCCCAGTCCCCAGGATTTGACTTCATAAATTTCCTCAAGAAATTGTTTAAATGTCACTGTCTTAGAGTCAAACATCGGCATCTTGAAGTCAGCCATCTTGGAGAAAGGAAAGCACGTTGCCCCCGAATGTTTCGTTATGGACGCGAAATAAATTAACACAATTCAAGTCGTTTTCAACATCACCACATAGTTGTTCCAGTATTGTCCGCTGTCACCAACGTCTCGACCAAATGTAGGAATTCGAACCACCGCTGCCACCAAATGTAGGACGTATGTTGTAGTCGACACACGACAGGAGATACATTCTACAACATCCAGCTTTAATCATACTCGCGTTAAACCTTATGCACGGACCTCACGGTCTATCTACGGAGCCTCAGTAGGGCTACCCACAATGTATTATTATTAAATGTTTCCCAGAGATAAAATGACGTAGTGGCCCATGTTATACGCAGAGTGGTAGAGTATCCCATGTATACATACGATGCCGAATACAGTTGTTTTTGAAAAACAAAAGTTAAGTAATTATGTGACGTGATTGTTATGGTAAATGTGCATGTAAGCAAGCAAGCAAGCAAGCGCAAGCACGCACACACACACACACACACACACACACACACACACACACACACATACACACTGTGTCACATGCACGTGATCGAGTATATTATTGTTTTACGTCACACTTACATTTGCTTACTGGTTTCCTCCTGGTTCCACACGAGATCAGTGCCCGTGGCTTGCACAGGTTGTCAGTTGGGTCAAACAGCTCATTATAGTGACACTCCCTCATGTACTTGGTCAGCTGGCCACTGGACGTGGTCTTACGACAGTCGTAGAAGGCCGAGCACTCCCCTGGGTGTGCCAATATCATAGAGGGGTTCTTGGCGCAGAATAGCGACAGCGTTTCTAAAAACAAAGTCAAACATCAAATTATCAACCCAATACATAGTATAGGTTAAACCAATATTTACCAACGTTTTGAAATGTTCGTACTGTAATACAGGTGAAAATACTTTTACTAGAAGGAAAACCTATATTTACGTCCGGACTACTGTTACGGTCATAGGGTCAAACGCAAACCATGCCCGGATTTCTCAAAAAAACAACTCAGAATTCAGCTGAGTTTAATATAGATGCAGATTTCAGTTAACAACTGTTTTCCAGAAATGCACATTGCTGAGTTTTAAACACAGACACGGTATTTTAGCGACAAGTTTGTTTAGATAGATCTTCTCGGGCACATATTTTGAATTCATTGACTGAACGTTTCCATTTACTGTGGTTTCTAAAATACACTGATTACACGTAAATTTACGTACCTATAGATATTTCGTTCCCACACGTGGAGACGGCGGGGTCGAATATCTCGCCGCCTGTGCAGATCTTCGTGACGATGGTTCTGTCCTGACGACAGTCCAGGTAGTCCGCGGTCAAGGCTTTCCCTGGGTAGATGTTAGGTCCGTCAGGAAGCCCCACACACGACGCGTCACACGGGATACACGCGTCACGGAGATGACATTGTCCGATCTTGTAGTCACCTAGTGTACATAGCATATTCATCTATAGCTTGTAGTCTCCTGATGTACATAGTATACTGGTCTATAGCATACGCATATAACATCTATTACATATCATACTCATCTACAATACAGTTATGACATATTCATTGATACTTAGCGTATTCATCTACAGCATACTCATATATGGCATTTTCATCTATAGAATACTCAGAATACTCATTAATAGCACACTCATTCATCTATGGCATACTCTATGGCATATACAAATCTATGATATACTCATCTATGGCAAACCCATCTGTATACTAGTAGTAAGCTCATTTATTGTATAAGTACTCATCAATGGTATATGCATTAGTGCAAGTGTGTATAAAGATTTAGAGAATACTATAATATACTGAATCCAACCCTAACCCAATGAATAATGAATACGACAGATTCTATATGCATGCTAATAATTTTTTATCCCATTCATGATGGTTGGCTGTTATTACAGGCTAATACCCAAAACTGTTATATTGAAGACCGACAGAGAAATCAAATACAAGATTCACATGATACAATCTGTAACGCTGATTACAAGATTCTGTAACGCTAAAATGCAGGATGCATTCACTCCTCCCAATAAACTGTTCTTAACAATTACGTATGTGCACGCGACTCACAGGGAGCTTTTGGAACAGGCCGTAATCCACACATGACATCAGTGAAGTACTTGCAGGCGTTAGAGCCAGGGTCAAACAGGAAGAGGTAAGGACATTCATACTGGTACGGCTCCAGCTCGGTGTGGTGGTTTATTATGGAACAGTTGTAGATTAGGGAACACGACTCGGGTGAGGGGAACATAGCCGAAGGATTAGCTTGACAAAATACCGCTATAGACGCTGAAAATAGAGGATGTGTACAATACAGTATGTTAAATAAGTAATGGATATAATAATAGTAATAATAGTGCATTTCTAATGCGCTGGACCATGTGGAAAAACATATGCTCGAAGTGCAGGATATATAACATAATGCAACGTCTTCGGCAAACCTGTCTCATGAAATAAGTATTTAAATTAATACATAACATGAAAAGTGGTTTTGTTTATGAATATGAATGGGACAATAGGATATACATTCGACATTACATTTTTCATTACACAACATCGTATCTAAAAAACAAATATTGGCTCGTTTCAGATACTCTGCTTCGTATTTTCATACCACTACTTCCGGTTGATAAAGACATACACATCATGGCCATCCATTGTCAGAAACCGTCAACTCTCTTTGAAATTTGCTTTCATTTAAGCCAGTACATCAACGATGGTAATGTTCTTTAGTCGGAATACTAGAACAAGCGTACCTTTATAATTTGACGTGCATATTTTATCTATAGGGTCAAATATGTCACCCGGAATGGAGCATGCCTCTGTGCTGAGAACCTGGCTGTTGTTACATATGAGGAATTCCACGTCAAAGGGCTGGGCAGGATGGCCATTAGGACCGTCTGGGAGACCAGTGCAGTCTGCTTGACCACAGGGTGACCGCCGGTATGAACCTGCCAACATAGCTTTGTACAGAATCAGCAGTTCAACTGTCTAGAGAATATTGAAGCTCTGAGCATCCAGTAACAGACATTCCTATAGAAACTGATCGTCGAGAAAATATGTATAGCAAAAGAATACAGATAATGTAATACATGCGATTCCACTTTCTACTCAACTGTAATACGCAGAAGTAAATATTTATCTAATTCACACTTTGGAATAGTGTGTCAACTCCCAAACCATTAATAAATAAAAGAATACTACAATTCGTTAAGACATATTTGAAAATTCCTCACAGAAGTCTAATTCCAGCGACAAATTACATGCATATACATGTATAAATCTGTATTGAGCCACTGTACGTCTATACCTTGAACTATACCCTGTCCTTTTCGTTTTGGAAATGGATGTTTTATCTCATGGACAGGTGAAAAGATATTCCATACTTATAGTCGTTAGATTAGGTCGTGATGATTTACTCTTTACTTACATTGATCAACAGGTTTAGTTCCTTGGCATGTATAGTTTGTGTTCAATGTGGAATGCACGCACTGTCTGGTGTTACTGTCGTATACCATGGGGAACTGACACTCGTCCACGTAGGGGAGGAAGTTGACTTCCGGGTCCACCTTGCTGCAGTTGTAGAACATGGTGCAGCTTTCAGGGTGGGGGAATGTTAGGTACGGGTAGAGCGGACAGAACTGAGCGGCAGCGTCTGAAAACAAATATACAAGGCAAACAGTTTGTATTCTGACAAACATGGTACAAATAAATAAACACAATTCTGCATTTCCTTTCACTGAATAGGTTACTTGCATGATAGTTTCTAATTCTCTTAATAAAACATCACTTAATAAATTCATTAAAGTACGCATGACCCTTCAACCGTTTGAGAAGAAAAAAAATTAATTAATGGAAAAGGTCCAACCGGGAAAATGTGAATTGATGTATGGTCGATCACATTTAATTTAAATCTCATTTAGGTCTAAAATCTAGAGGACGAATTAACATGTGATTTACAGTATGTATTACTAATATGGATTATTATATTAAATATTTTAACTTACCAGCTTTGTCTGCACAGTTACGCTTATCTGCTAAACAGCTGACTTTTCCGTCAAAGTAATGTCCGTCAATACAAGAATGCCAATGTGCCGTATTGCCGTCACATTGTAAAAAGCCCGTACAGTCAAAGCTTAAAGCTTTAATTCCAGATTGATCACAGAATACGTTGTATTCCGGGTATCTCCCCTTCTCTAGAGCACTGCATTGTGATAGTACAGATAACACGACTAAGACAACGAGAAGAGACGTCATTCTGAAACAGATAACACGAATATTGGTATCTTACTGATATAGTATGTTGGTAAATAGTATGAGCTTTCTATGAGTCAATACGCTCTTTTATTAGACACTATTATTAAAATTGTTGATTTTTCAGTTTATTTTCCTTAACGTACAAGAATAGGCTACTATGGTTCTCATGTTGTAAAACAATACCAGAGAGGGGCAACCATATGTTACGTGAGGTCTAACTACGAAAACTCACTTCAAGATGACATATTTTGTGACACAGACCAGGAAAACATATACCATCCCTATGGAGCTATACTCTGTCGTGGCTATCAAGAAATCTGGAACAAGTATTTGGGGGCACTACAAGATCACTGTCGTTAAAACATGAAAACAGAATTCGTATTCATTGTATACTACATAGAGGAGACGTGTTGTGGTCTGTTGGTATTTCCTGATTCGTGTACATACATTGTACGACTTCAAAGACGGTGTGCCACTGTGCTACAGTGGTTGTAGTAGTTTCAATAGTTCACTGCGACTCGAATCATTCAAGAACTTAATGTGTAGCATAGGTTTAATGGGTAAAACGCACCAAAGACGAAAAATGGTGTATTCGCATCCACGATTGTCTACAAAGAAGTAATAGCACTGAGTACAGTATATAGTTCCCATGAACACCTAACGCTGATGACAAAACACGATCCTGCTTGTAGTGTATGAGAATTAGGGTTTGAATGACATAATGTCAAGATAAATATATCACATGACACGGTTAGTGCTTACTTCAGATGCTCCGAACAGAAATCCGGTCTCCCTATATATAACGTGTATCTATAAAAGGGAATCGTTGTGTTTACTGAGTTTTTATGAGAATATCTTTGAAACACCTGCTTTGTTTACACAAAACTACTAACTAATTCCAAAGAAAATACAGAACATTTAACTTACTTTCCATACGTTTGTATTTCAATCTGAGTTCACTGGTTTACAATGTAAACAAATTTCCTCTGGGATAATAAAGATATATTATTATTATAATTATTACTATTATGGATGGATTTATCATTAATGGTCAATTAATGTCCTATGAGCAATATTATTTCCATATTAATTAGATATGGATGACTTTATTTATGTGTTTATTGAATTTTATATAGGAAATATAAAATGCATTAAGAACAATTAATTCTGGTTCTCTGTAGGCTCGCACATTAAATATGTATTCCAAATATTTCACATTTACGATATACGGAAGCACAAACGGGGAATAATATATATAATTTCTTTAGGACTATGAGTGTCCAACCACTGTCATAAGGAATCAGTTCAAACCGATCAGTTGTACTGCCAGCTAGGTGATTGATCTATGTGTTGAAGGCAGGACAGGGGAGATGTAGGCAGACCTAAACCCAGTGGATAAAGAAGCAGAGAACGGAAATACTGACATTCACCCAGAGCCCATGGCACGGGGAACCTTTTCACGAAAACTTCTTAGATCATCATCCTCGCATAGGACAATACTATACTATACAGTACATATACTGGTAGTATAGCAATGCAATGTAGTCTATGTTGCATGGTAGAGAAAACGAGCCAATGTTTAGTTAATTGGATGAGGTATGCATAATAGTGAAATAATGTTCGTCTGGAGTTTCAATATTTAGAAAAAAATAATGGTTTCTTCCATATAAATAGTTTTACATGTAGCTGACGTCCTTGACATAGAAGTGTGCATCTGTCAGTGTTAAAGGCATGTACAAATGTGACGTCATGACGATAAACGAATATAGGGATGAGACAGGGTTTATATCTTCTTCCACTACATTTTCGATGGATGACGATTATATATCAGACTTTGTGCAGACGGACCCATTGGATTAATGGTCCACTAAACTGTCGTTCATTGTGAGTCGTGACAGTGAGCTGTCAGTGAGATCACGCACTGTTGAAATGTGGTACACTCAGCCAGGGACAGATGAGCTGGTATCACGGCGGCCACTACTTCATTTACATGCGGATATACCGAGTCTCGTTTTCACATGCTTATTATGTTTCTTTTTTTTTCTTCTTCTGGGTTATGGATGGATTCGGTTCACTATATAATGTAGATTTAACTTTCACTTGAGTCAATTAATACAATTTCCTTCATTGTGTCAATACGAGCCAATTAAATAACAGCAGATATATGTTGAGATGTTCTTTAATATACGTAATGACACCTTGACGTGATAGTCATGCAGATATTCTTAAATAGGATTGTCTGAGCATTAACATTTTATGGATTTTTTAATAGGCCTACATGTGTATAATCATAGGAAAGGGATGAGGCAAGGTTATTAGTTATCTGGCAATGTATGACCAATCCCGTTTCTTCACGGTTGACAGTCTATGAATCTCACATTGTTTTTGTATTGCATGCAAATTATAAATTCAAGGCATGTTGCGTGTTTGTGTAAAGTGTTGACAGCCTAGAGCTGTGAGTGTGACACTTTTATACCTTATGAAATATTTATGAACATGAAAGAAAATACTATAAATGCATGTGACGGACATTTGTTAATGGCCATCGTTAGATACAACTTAATACACACAACATACAACTTAATACACACAACATACAACTTGACACAACATACAACTTAATACACACAACATACAACTTAATACACAGATGTCGTGGAAAACAGCATACAACATCGCTCACTTCATGAGACAAAATACAACGTTCGGTATAGGTTCTGAAAGAGACATTACTAAATGTCTTGGAATAGCTAACTTGGCATGACGAGGAAAATCCAGATGTGTACACCCCGTTAAATATCATTGAAAACCTTTAGTTAGAATAGAACTACACCAATGTAGCTGCCTTGCTCCAGACAAGATCTTAAGACAATGGACCTATTCTATGTTGTATTATGTTCTTAAATATCATAGTCAATGCATTTATATTCGTTAATATAATGTCTAATATGTCTAGCATCAGATCAGTGATTGGCAAGGTAGAATTATATAGCCGATCGTAGTGTTGGAGTTCATAGTATCTTTCAACATTATATTACGGCATACAATGTGTGCATGTGTATATATTATATATGTACCTGATTGTACCAGACCAAATTTTCACTGGTTTTAGAGTGCTAGCTCACTGGAATATCATGCTGCAGATAGATTCTTTAAGGAGACTGTTGAAGTTTAAATATTCAATAGATGATAATGTTAGTCCAGCGGAAAGGTTCAATATTTTAGATGCGATACCATGTCTGAAATACAGCAGGAACTCGTTCCTTACAGCATGGTCTCGAAACTGAAAGCTCCAGGGGCCCGTTCCACGGAACAATCGTAGCGTCGTAAGAGTCGTAACTCCTGAACGTTAGCATGGAGTTGCTCATGAGTTACGACTCTCGTAGCGCTGCGATTGTTCTGTGGAACGGGGGCCAGGTGCTTTAAAATAATATATTAAAATAATATGTAACAATTTCTTATAACAGTATACCTTTGTTTCCGTGGATGTTACAGAAAACAGCGCAAGTCAGACAGCACAGAGGACGATAAACATACAGACCACCTCTACTATAATGTCAGCAATATGTTATTCTTTACATTAGAACTATCCTAACGTTGACAGCAATGATGTATCAACGTCTGCCAGAACTGCACAAAAATAATATAAATGTAAGCAAATAATTCGTGAGTGACTAGTGGCACTAGCCTGACTAGCTAGGTCGCTCTGTACACTAGGTCAGTAACTTAAGGAGATAAGAGATGGGGAAACATTATGCATACATAGCGATCTTTTTTATATGGCGACCGGATACTTACGACTTACGAGAGCGATACATGCTCTCTCTTAGTGGACACGAGAGCTTCGTGAAACGATACCCTGGTCTACTATGGCGAAGGATGGAACCCTATATTAGTTTTCAATTAAGCTAGTTTTTAGTCAGCTTTGTACACACATTAAGAACAAGTGATAGTTTATATTAAAACGGCCTTTTTGAAAGAAATAATCAAACTGAACCTTTCTACTAACTTCCCGCATCTAACAGTTGACATGATGAACTTACCTTCAAGTACCGGTACATGAAGTCTTCTAAGTATATAGGATATTAAATGTGTCCCATTGTTTCCACCTTCACGTTGCATGTGATTCCTTTTCGTCCGTACTATCCATTGCGCAGTTTATGATCGCGGGCGGCAGCCATTTGGGACATGTACTTAGCACGGAAGTTATACCACGGTTACACCCGATAGTATTTTTAGATACAATTCCACAACGTAATTGGTACGTGCATGTATGTGTCCATATAGGTGTTGTTTCTAGTATGGAAACGCTTTGGAGGTACGTCATGGTGACACTAAGGGTTTGAAAAATGAGCTAAGCCGTGCCATCTTGACAAGCCTTCACAACCGTGACGAGAAAATATACGTGTCTCCACCAAGCATATTACATGGCTTATTAATAATCATAAGAGTAAAGAAGTATATAAAAACATGGTCATCTAGAATTAACTATTCAAAACAATATATGCTTATAGTTTGCTAATTCATAGTGCATGCATTATGGGTTTTATCGAATTTATTGTGCAGTGGCCATGACTATATTGAAAATAATGTATCTGTACAGACTTCTCAACCCTGCTATCATGACTATTGGCTGAACAGAATCGTAGACAAGTGATAGCTCATATGAAAATAGCTATCTGACATGGAAGGCAGTATTGACTGGAACAAGACTGTATACTGACCATTGAATGGAGTCATTTTTACGCACCACACACGCCTCCCTACATATTAATTAACACATTACTCTATCACGAATGTCATGATGAATTAAATGTTCCATGTACCACCGATCGCGATAGATCCACCATCCTGTACGGACGAATGATCCACTGGCAGTGCAGCGCGATCTGCGAAAAACGTCATTCTAATGCAGCATGACATGCAGACATGTACATCTACTTTTATAATAAGTCAACCAACTACTCCAGCGGTCGTTCCATTAATTCTACGGTAGTACATGTTTCTCTGGATAAAACGCTATAGTTTTGTCAAATTTGTCAAATTCAACTGATGACATTTAGTTTTTTCTTTAGCACCTATATATGCTAGTGTCATTGTTTTTTTCGGAAACGGTAGTTTGTAGGTTGATATGACCGTAATCACTTGTAATCATGCAATCGAATACTTGTTTCTTTAATTTGAAACTAGTACTAAAGGTCGCGCATTAGACTAGGAATAAACATTGCATATTATGTCCCTATACATATATTATAGAAAACAGAAGAACATATCTGTAAATAGTGAAAAAGTATTGGAAACAAGTAAACTATTGTTCCATTAAGAAAATTACCCAAAAAAAAATAGCGTTTACCAATACCTTGACAGCGTGGAGACCGCCGGGCCTAGTCGGAAAGAAAATCCCGTCACTCCAAGAACTCTTGTCGTTAGTCCTATCAATTGATGGTAGCCCCTCTAACCCCCGGCACTCGTTCACAAGTATAGCGGCCTTATCTCGTGACAATATTGCCGGTTGACAACTATAATCACTCATACATACATACACACACACACACACCGTGAGTTCAAATGAGCACGAGCCGCATTCCTGTGAAGCTAGCTGTATATATACTCAGATTATCATACCGGAAGTCTTATATAATCTGCGCCATCTTGGAATGGATGGTAAGTTTATTTCCGTCGGTTATGTATTTTCAATGGGTTACTAGTAGTCTACTGCCGTATGATTGCCACATTTGGACAGACTATTAAAAGCAATGATTACATTTGGTTAAATTATACCAAAGATTATTTTGCCACCTCCCAATACGAATTATGTTATAAGGTTAGACATGTCTAATGTTACACATGTCTAAGGTTAGACATGACAGCTCAATGATATCGTAGAAGGTAATCTATTTGTAATTGGCAACTTCAAGATTATTTCGCTCACATCACAGCTTAAGAGCAGAAGAAACTCTACATAAAATGCAGCGCATGGTGTTGCAGTTAACCAACGAGAATCAGCAATTACTGACGAACAAAGGATGCTAAATGCACTGTACTGCAAGAGTGCGCACATTACCCTATCATGACTGCATCGTAAAGGCATCATCCGGCGGAAACTGATGCCAGTTCTCCAGGGCGTGATGGAATCGTGGCCATGCCAATAATCTTCTAGGTACAACCTACCTCCAGATGAGTTAGTAATAACAGCATAAGTCAGTGCTGAAAGCGATATCTTCTACTAGACATAGCTTGATAAAACGATCACGTGAACACTTCTCATTATACAGTTTAGCATCACACAGATATCTTCGATTAATACGTACTAATCTATGTACATGTATATGAACACAATTAATGTGACTTTTCATTTAGGCACGGGGAAATGTTTAAAGATGTATGCATTGTACCTCGATCTGGCGTTTTACATGTTTATCGGCGTACCGAGTATGACAGCAATCAGTGGAAAAACATTTTCGAATTCAATTTTTCACATAATGTACTTTTGATTTAACAGCTTGAAATGACATTACAACAGAACGCTTCAGCAGGATTTAGACAGACTGTATGGAGGTTGATTTATGTCCGTGTATATTGTACAGGTAGATTCGAGCAGAGAATATTAGAATGAAGTACCTTTATCCTGATCAGTTAACTCTAGGCTCTAGGTCTGTGCTTTAAATATATACCATGGAGATCACCAAATCTTTCACTCGAAGATATATACATAATTAGTTTTCGTCGTATGACGAATACATTAAATACAAATAATATCATAATAATAAAGTCATTTTTCAATAATTGAATACGGCAAGACAAAGGTTAACAGGTCGGGAAGTCTTCAAGGATATATCAGAACTTTACGAAAGTCGTTGAAGACGGCCCAAGATCGTGGCAAGTTATAGTTTTCGTTATAGATTCGTTGCGGTCTACACAAAATCTCTTCTCTAGTCGATCGCTTTCGTTTCTCAGTTTTTGTAAAAGACATTTGAGGCATTATTAATCCATGTATATTGTTTAATGGTTTTTCTTTTACAAAGAAATAATGTATAAAATCGAAAAAGAAATGCCTTCAAGCGTCTTTGACAAGAGTTACTAAAACCAATGCCAAGGGTCTCCTGGCGAATATTGAAATAGAAATCAGTGTCCGATTCTAGAGACTATGTTCCCTTCTGTACCATGTCCAATGATAGAGCTTACTAATGAGTATGATGTGCGAAAGTGCAAATCAATCCATGTCAGAATAAAATGTCTGCCAATAATGAATTTAAAATAGTCTACCAGAACGTTGACGTAAATGTTATACTTTTACTCCCGAATACGTCATATGCAGATTTCTAAATATTTCATAAGCAGATTACCACTTAGGCCTGTATACTAGTGCTTGATAGGTACAGGGTATAAACTCGTAATATACGTCCAGCTTCTGGCAGGTACAAACGATATATAATATGAACAGCGAAAAAGACAGGAAAACAAGCGTACTGGACGATCCTAGACACATGAAAGGTCATCCCTTGTGACAATGGTGGGGTCACTAAGGTGATGATACAGTACTGACCTCAGTCAGGCCACTATGACATCAATAGGACATGATGGTCGCTGATGGATACATCATAGTCATTGTTGACACCTGACAGGCACTGTCTATTTTACAACAGTTAATTAGACAAAATAATGTCATTGTAGATCTATCTATACGCATAGATATTGATTGCTAAGGATGTTTTCTTTTTAGACAATGATAATTCATACATTCTTACTGTTTTAAATGATGTTATATAGCTGTTGATCTATATAAATATAAAAATACTATTTTGTACATCTGTCCTCAAAGACATTAAGAATGTATCCAACTTAATAAAAAATTGTAATGTCAGCGTTTGCCATGTACCATTTCTAACCATCTTTAATTAATAGTACCTAATCAATTCATATATGTATGTAATATGTATTTGTACTCTTGTACCACCGCGGGTAGTAACAAGGGAATAAAAACAAATTTGAAACTTGACCAAAGACAGTGGTGTGTATTTCCAAAAATTGTTTGTTGACAAGTTGGTCAGAACTTTCGCAAAACATTGTTCATGTTGAGTGCTACTCCCAGCGTGAATTCGAACCATAATGGTCGTCAAGATTGTGTCAATATGCTTTACATACTTTGTTCCAAAATGTGAATTTAACCAAGATTCAGTACTTTTGAGGGTTCATCATTGATGAATTATCATCTGAATTAGTTCGTATTTACTTTGGACATGGAACGATTTACAAGGATATTTTGCTCATAGCTTGACAGTAGGAAAGCTGCATCACATGTGGTGCTGTGTATTGCAGTAAACCTGCAAGCACCACATGGTACTGACAACATTGACAGTGCATCCTATCATGATCAAGTCGTGAAGGTAACTTCCACGAACATTGATCCTGGGACCCAGAGGCAGATTCGAACATGGGACATTTGGCACTGATCTACAGTACCACTGAGCTACCTCCTATCTGGTGAATTAATTACCAGGGTATTGTTTCACAACGTTCTCATATTTACTAGTCTTGTAGCGATCTCTTTAACATGGCGATTGGACATTTACGAGAGCTATGGTCTTATAGTGGATATGAGAACTTAGAGAAATGATAGTCCAGTGTCTTTTTTGTCGCAAACGATCAAGATAAATGTGACATGCAAAAAAACTATTATTTGACTTTTCTGAAGTTGTTATTCATGCTGTATTTGTCAGAAAAAGACTTCTAGTATACTTTGGATAATTTATTAATGGAATTTCTCCATAAATATAAAAAGTACAAACAAATGCACTGACAACATCAAATGCGACTCATGGAAGATGGTATTGTAAATTATATATAAATGTCATAGATAAAACAGTCTATAACCGGAAAAAATATTCAATGAGCAGATTAAATACATTTAAGTACAATACTATCTAAACTAAATATACATCAGATGGACATAGTTGAATTAAAGAAGCATCCTAAAGAGATAATGTATGTGTAATCTGGTTAGTTGAGAATGATCTTGAACACCTTGACAGCACATTCCATGAAGCATCCACCATTATACTCAGCTAATTAAGGGCCAGTTGCCATGTTTGATAAATATTTAGCTTTATATGATTTTAACAATGAAGAATGTCCAAACATCTACTTGCTCCAGGTACCTGTCAAGAACTTGCAGAGACATTAGAAGAAGAATGGCACCAGATTCCTCAAGCCAAGTTACAAAATTTGGTAGAAAGCTTCCCCATAAAATATCTGCCGGCCAGTAATTTCTTTTTGTGAGTATATCATACAGATAATATAGTACTACTGGCCCAACATGCAGCACATACTCAATAACTGATGAGCTACGAGGAATTAGGGATTATCTGTCCTGAGTGATGGTGGTATTGGAAGTCCTGACACTTCAACGACTGATAATGCATAATTCCAAGTGACAAGTCTTTTGTTGTCCAAAGTTAATTTTAGTTAAAAATTTAAAACATAATAAACATGTTAAATAGTTTGGCTTGCATATACTGTAATGTTAAAAGCATTGTTATTCCATAACATTATTAGGGTAAGAATAATACGGAACTGACCAATTAACTAACAACTTTCATGAAACCAAACAATTGGGGAAAAGGTGGGATAGACTTTTAGAAAAGTGTCAGCAATCTCCACACTCATATGAGCAAATATTATAAAATATCATAGGGTGATATAACATTTCACCAAAACGGTATAAATCAGAAGTATTTAATTTAACATACATAAAACACTCATTCATAACAGCAAACAAACATACATGTCATAAGTACAGTACTGCATTCATATAGCTTACATAACATAGGTGGGAACAATTATGAAATATGAATAGTTATGCATTCAATATGGAAGTCATTATGAATGGGTAACAGTGGTTCAAATACAATTAACAATAAAATCGACTAATTGTTTCTACTGTTCTTTAACACAAGATTTAACATTAGTGCCTTAGAATATAACATCCTGAACAATTAAATAAACTCCAACATACTAATGTATAAAATAAAGATTAAAATAATATAATCAAACTGAATACTAAAATACAACTAAAAAGAAGCAAATCTGTGAATGTAGTTTAGCACATAGTGGTCAATATATATGAATTATCATAAAAATCAAGAGATAAGACATACTGTAAATATTTATATTATTGTATACTGTACATGTATTTGTTAGAATACACAATTTAGTGAGAAGATTTCTTGAAAAATAGCTAATGATTTTCTGTTGTCAAACTTAAATAGTTTGTACTGTAAATCACAAAATAAAAACTCTGTTTAGGTGTGTAACATAAATACAGGGATGATGTATATTATAAATACACAAACAATGACATTTTAATACAAAATGCCAGTTAATCACAATTGAAATCAAGTCTTGCAGTATTTTCCTCTCCAAATTTGTTATTTTTGCATAAAACATCATAATGATAAAAATGTGTAATTTACATCTTAAAATTGTAAAACATGGTGATATGATAACAAATATAAGAAGTAATATGTGCATGTTTTGCTTAGTCACAGACTATGCCATTACAAAGGTTGGGAGTTAAGGCTGATTTACCATTATGGCTACGTAAGACTTGCTTCCTTTTGTACTGGAGAGCCCAGGTTGACAGTTGAACTAAATAAAAGTATACAATAAAACAAACCAGCAGTAGTAGTCACATCACCAGTGACAATAAAACCTTTGATCAATAATTACTAAAACTCACAATGAGGAATGATAGCAATTGGAATTGTCCAAATATTTGGCATACTAGGACAACAGTTATTGCAATATCAAGAACAGTAACAGAACTAAGTGAATCATCTAAAACAAAGAAGCAGTATAATGAAGACTAAGTCAACATGGAGGACATGAACAAGCTTGCTCTTCCTATCAATCATGCTGACAGTAGTAATATTACATTAAATCTCTTTTCAGTTAGTACAAAATGTGATATATTTGTTGGTCTCCATACCTAATCAACTGCTTCATATTTACAAAAACTGTTGGAATTAACAAATGTGTGTCCTTTCACAACAAACGGTACAAAAACTGTTGGAATTAACAAATATTTGTCCTTTCACAACAAACGGGAAATACAGAATGGAGACCAACAAATTAGGAGGTATCAAATTCTTGTCAGTAACTTTGCGGTGAATGGAATGACAAATGGATTTTTATTGCTATATGAAGATATGTCATGTTTTATGTAGCCATCCATGGTACATGAAAAGTGAAATAAAAAAACCATTTGACATACATAATATCATAAGAACAAGGTTTTGTTTGTTAGAAAATAATGTCCAATGAATTACATATAATTATACTTCAAAATAACGGATATATTATTAAAGGGCAAGGTCATACTTGAAATAAACATTTTCTGCTAACTGTAAATTTGATTATTATTTATTCAAAAATATATAAATGTACAATGTTGTTTTTATTTCATTTCTTTGATCCAGAAAACAAACAGAAATGTACATTGCTTATCTCCCTTACAACTGGGTACCACATAACTTATTAATCTGCACAAATCTGACCATTGGAAAATCCCCAATATTCAAAATCTGAGTTGTACTTTTGCCTAATCTTTTAGTTTTTTTGTCAATATTAAAACATACTTGGATGAGATTCTCTATACATTTATCTAGTGCCTACTGTCTCACTGAATTCAAAGTCAGTGCTGAGAAGCAAGCACAAAAAGCAAGATATTGCAAACTTCAAATGGGGAATATTACTTGGTAATTCTGCCCCTTGCTGTTATCCATATTGCTTGGAGCCTCAACATCAAAACACTCAGTTCCATGTTATGAAGAGAGGTAAAGTAATTCTGCCCCTTGCTGTTATCCATATTGCTTGGAGCCTCAACATCAAAACACTCAGTTCCATGTTATGAAGACTAGGTACACCGATGACTCAGCTGTGCCACTCATTCGGAAGAATAGCTTCACAGCTGACATTTTCAAAGTAACGTACAGACAATTTCAATCACTTTCAGTTTACAACCCAGTTTACAACTTTGGGTCTGTGGTTGTAAGAGAGTGGTAATAGAGAAGAGGGAGGAATGTACAAAATTGTGAATGTGTTTAAAATATATTAAACTATTAAATGTAAATAATTTGCTTTGGTTAGATTATCTAATAAGAGAATGTTACAGATGTGTCGAGTTGTTACAAAGGTTTTATACTTTTAAAATTCATGTTAATGTAATAAATATTTTTGCATATAATTAGTATTAACAAGACTGAAAGGATCATATCTTGCAATACAATACTTTAGTAGATATTTCCAATTCAATATAGTACATAGAGTTTTGCATTCATTTCAAATTGACGCAAAATCCTCATTAATGTCCAACTTTAGATGATTGCCCTAAATAATTATGGCCTTGCCCTTTAAGAATTTACTAAAATATTAAAATTATACATAAATATATACATAAACACAATTACATAAAACAGTAAATCTTAAAAATTATGTCATAGACTAAAATATTAAAATTAAACATACTAGTAATATAAAATATAACAATAATAAATAGAAACAATTCTACTGCAGTTTTCCCATCTTGGTGTATAACATTTGTAGGTTCTCATGAACAGATGGCTCCTGGGGTGCCAGCTTCTTGGCTATTATGTACTGTTGTTCTGCCTTCTCCAACTTCCCCCACCGATGATAGAGAACTCCTAGTCAAAATAAATACAAATATTCCCATATACATTATTTTGGGAATTGACATTGACAATTTTAAACTTGTATGAAGGAAGAAACTACATATACGTAGTTTATTATTAATTATCATTTGCTTAATGTCACATTAGAAATATTTCATCCATATGCAATGAAACAGTCCATATCTGCATTAAGTGGTTAGCTATAATACAAGGCCACAAGATCACGAAACCTTTTTGATTATGATTTCATGCTGAACTCAGTTTTGTTCACAAATCCCCTTATAAAATTTGAGCGTGAGAATAAAATCATACTGAAAAGGTTTCGTAATCTAGACCACCAGAAGTGAATATAAAAAGCACGTAAAATAGGACAGTGATTAAAAAAATACCAGTTTCAACTGATTCGGATTCATGTTAGTCTTTCTTCAAACACATAAAACTTCATATCATTATATTTAAAATGATGTACCATATGTGACAATATTGGTGGGCGTTTAAACACTCATAGTAATATCAGTGATATCTAAAGAGCGCAGTGGTGATCGTTGACATCGGGAAAATGTTATACCACAATTGAGTCACGCTGTAAAGACCTACTGATATTTTTCAAGATAGACAGATGAAACTTCAATCATTGAGGACATGATATTTCCCACACAGTACTCATTTAATGAATCTAAAAACGTAGCTCAAAATGTATGTGTTCAATGCAATATATTTGATCGGATTAGCATTTTATTCCTCTTGATTAACATACACAGATTAGCCATACTTATGATCTTAAGCAACGCATCGTGTATTAAAATTGGTTGACGTTTAGACAATCACTTGTCTACCCATATGATAAGTGACTGCAAAAGACGGTCATTTTACATGAGAAGATTTACGCACTCTGCTACGGAGAATGGCTTTTTGAAAAGTACCGTCCCGATGATAAATAGACTGAATTTCAGATATGGATACGGCATATGAAATCAATATGTATAGTAAGTCTTGTGTAGATATGTCAATCAGATGTTAAAATCGACACGAGCTGCACGTGTAATGTCAAAATCACGGTCCCTATACTAAACACTGTGGTACTAGATGCCCTCTCTATCCCCCCCCCCCCCTCCTCTCAGTCCGTTGTATGTGATCAAGCGCGCCGACAATAGGGCAGATACCTGACACGTGACAATCAGGTTCCGGTAATTATAATGAGAACCTGTTACCCATGTAACCCATTCAAGAATAAGGACCCTTATAGAGGATATTAAAGTTTTTCATAACCTTAATATAATATGCTAGTTTGACACACCATCACAAGATGATAGGAATCAGAATAGAGTTAATAGATACCTCTTTATGGCCTTCCGAGTTCCCAGAATGAATGCCCTATAGCTCCTGGGAAACTACCCCTGGAGCTCGGGGAGTATTCCCTACGTGAGAGCATGGCACTGTAGTGAGGGCTGACTGACCAAGGCCTCCCCCCTACTTTGGTGCCAACTAATCTATACCCAAACCCCAGATGAGCACGGACGTCGGAGGAGACAATCTTGGTTAGTTTCTAGGTTTTATCTTGACAAAATTAGTGTGCGTTAATCTGTTTGTTTAATTTTGGAAATCCGTTACTATACATTCCCTATTTATAATTGGTAGGAACATGTATAATTATATAATAAGAATGGACGGTCCTGAGTTAACCTACAAGTACATATCTTTATAAGGAAGGAGGGTTAATAACTCAGTGATTGTTTGATGGAATACTGATATTCCTATGGCTTGAAAAACTTAATCTCATTCAACAAGGTCCATCTAACTATACAATTTCTAAACCAACCATCGTAATTCTGCACACCTATAATTAGGGGAATAAATGTTGTACCTAAGCATACCCAAACTTTATACTAGTGCATGTTTATGTAACATCCCTGTAACAGCTATGGGTGGTCACTTGGTTGAGCTGATGGAACTCCGTGACACCGCTGTAGGCCCGGGACGTCGATACTAGGTGTGAAACATACACACACAAAATCCTGGGATGCCGACATACTTTTATCGTTTGATAAATGCTGCATCGATACATTGTTGTTACAAGGATTAAGAGGGGGCTATTGGTATGCTACCACGATATACTGTAAATCAGGGAATTTAATGCGAGCAGGATATTAATGCGAAAAATGCGATTGGCGTATGGCCGCATTTAATTCCTACGCATTATGTAAAAT
>JAUTBT010024091.1:0-20293 GCA_032361225.1 Lepetodrilus schrolli
TTATGTAAAATAATGAAAGGTAGGTCCGGGGAAAAACATGGTCGATCGCATTTAATTGTTGTCGCATTTATGTATAACAGCTTGAGGCCGCATTAAATTAGTGACGCATTAATTTCCTGATTTACAGTACATAGTATTCAAGACATGCCCATCTGTATGGCCCAGATTTAGTGCATCCTTCAATCCTGCTGAATTTAGCACATAACAATCTCATCAGATTCCTAGTATGAATCCAGAACATCATTTCAGATACGGAATATTTTCAATGGTTGGATATGCATCGTTATAGACAGGGGAAATTGGCACATAGAAAAAAACATGTGTTGTAATAAGCTCTTAAGATGCTGCGGGATACCTATTACTAATTCCCATTTGTTTTTATTTAAGATTTCACCTGCACAGGAAAACTCATACATAAATATATACTACAATATCAGTAGATGTTGTTTTTATATCATTCCAAACTAATGAATGCAGGGTAAAATATGTGTCCATGTAATGTTTCTCTTAGCGACGTTTAATCAGGTAATGAAAAGTCAGATTAATTGTAAACATATTTCCTGCAAACTGAAAAGTAAATTAATAACTGTATAAATACTGTCTGGGATTACTTGCGTATTATCTAGATTTCGTAATGAAATATTTACGAAAACAAAAGAGCAGTTAGCTTTTCCGGAATCGCAATCTGTCTGCGCAGCTGTAGGCTTGAAACAGCACTTCTATAAGAGAAGACGGTAACCAGTGTACGCACCTAGAGAAAAAAATAATATACAATTGAAGTGTTCCTCTTTTTCTTGGTTATATGGGATATGTCATATAATGACAGTTGCACAAGCGAATACATTCATCATGATTACAGACTAAATAATCATGCTCCCTAATAATCCACATCCCATTCACACCATCACCACGTAACATTAGCAACTCTAATTCATTATTCACTTATATTAATTAAGTAACTGATCAATTAAGTAACGGATCTGTTTAAGAACCGTGTAATAATTTAAGAATTTGTTATATTGTACGGTTATAAAGATCGATTAGTTTAAATTACTCCCACCACATCTCTCTCTCTCTCTCTCTCTCTCTCTCTCTCTCTCTCTCTCTCTCTGCCGTATAAATGATGCATTAGGTAGACACATAACTTCCCTGAAGTCAGTAATTTAGAATGATATATACACAATACCTACTTACATCGTAATACATGTTTATGTATATAAGGGCCCAGTACATGTGTATTTATTAAACTTAGAGCAACGATAGCCCACTAAACACGTGCTAAGAACAATACATAAAACATTGATGACCAATCGCTATACAAGATGACTAGACTAGTCTATTATAATACATGAGCCTGTTTGGTTCAACATCTGTGTATGCTGTATGTACTTTCATTTCCGTACAAAAGGATATGCAAAAAAGAGAAGAATATTATTTCGATTAGGTTAAAAACAATTCAAAATAGACACGAACACCCCCCCCAAAAAAAAACAACCACACACAAAAAATACCCAAAAAACACCAAATAAACCACAAAAAAACAAAAAAAATATACCAAACAAACAAAAATGTTTTAAAAAATAATAAATACATAAATACAAAAATAACCAATGGTTTTCGGTGCATACAAACCATATGCATCCAGATGAGTTTAAAATATATTATTCCCCGGAATTTCAAAGTTCCTGCAATTATTGGCCATGTCCTAAAGTATGGAAGAGCAGACATGTCGCTAGAATTGCACTGATAAAAAATTAAGATTTAAAAGAGATCATGCATCCCAAATATCGTTTGCGTGTGTACATGCACACTGCGTCGTAATAGCGTGTTACGTCTAAAAGTGTATACAGCATGGTGTAGGTTGTCGTTGAGATATGCGGACATGATTACGTTTAGCATGTGAACAGTATTTCTAGTCCAGTTATAGCAATACACGGGGCAGTTTTTATAGCATGCATACAAGAATCCGAGTACTCGCTTAAATGTAACGTTGATATTATATTAGATCAAGTCATTGTTCAAAGTACAGTGTATTCATACATCCCATTTTCCCATGCAGATGGATGTGGAATTATCAGTATGTAATCTTAAGTGTCACTCTCTCAGGACAATGATGGAGATTGTGCTTATTTCTTTGAACAGATACCAGTGTCACTTAACACTCTACAAATCAATGATAAACATATTTTCTTTCTTAAAAAATGAAGGTGTTAAAACTCATTTACACGAATATTTCATTTGGGTATTCAAGAGGAAAAACTTTCTTGGGTTTAACAAAATGTGTTCATTTAACGAAGATCGAGAAATTGTCGATGACACTTAATTAAAACAAGTATTTTAGTAACGGGAACGAGGAATGTTGCGTGTCCGAACATGCCTGTATACTACGTACATTAGTGGATGCATGTCATATTAATGCAATAGTCATCTCAAACTTGCACATATTATAATTAGGTGTTTGAATTTGGTTTAATTATTATAAATTATTAAGCTTTTAAAAAAGTTTGTGCTTGCGTTTTATTTTCTTTGTGTGTCTTTTATGTTGTTGATTTTCAAGTATTAAACTACACCAGACAACTGCGAAGATGACCCACGATGGCAGTCGTGCTGAGATCTGTCTAGGTTAATTATTTTGACCATTTGGATTAGGGAAGATTTTACCGTACGCTTAATTAACTGACCAATGATTCTGAAATACCACCAGGTGCGCATTCTAAGAAGTTACGCACATACAGTGTACGTATATGGTATGTGTCATTACCCTTCTCACGCCGGTTACTTGTCAAAGTCGACAGCTAGCGTGCAACTTTAAATCGTTTGGGTATTAAACTATTCGTAGTCTAATGATGTCTAGATCGATGTGAGAAGTTATGTATCACAGATCTCTACCAAGATTTGGTTGCTGGTTCTTTTAATTTAGATTGAAAATTAAAGAAAACTACTTTAATGATTTCGCAATTCCAACGTTTAACAAAAAGATAAGATAACAAATAATTGAATACGTCAGGTTTTGTAGTCACAGCTGTCGATGGAATGGAGATGACCGCTAGATAATGTCCTAGGTATCTGCACCCGTGTCGTTTCACACTGCCGAACCGAACGTCGCATGAGGGATCCCTACGTCCTTTGGAAGGGGGGGGGATTCTGAAGCCCCTGGGGATATATTTAGGCGTACAGAGTGATGTATATTGAGGTTCCGTACACGTGGGAGGGATTCTTATGTCTCCTGAGAGGGATTCTGACGTCTCGTCCTGAAGTGGAATGCTTCTGACGTACGCTTACGTTGATGCAACATACACGTAAGCGTAATACTAGTATAATGATTTCACAACGCCAAGAAATTCGTCTTTTACATCCAATAGAAAAGTCAGATTCTGGATCAGCTCTTAGATATTCTTTAGAGACATCATCCTATTGGTCTGGTAGTTTTGTATGGAGCAAAATACAAATAGATGCAGGGACTAACACGTGCTTGAGACCGACCGGATTTGACGCTGATCATGATGGATTGTGAAGAGAAACATGGCAGCAAAACATAAACGTGGTAAGTTTGGTGGTGAGACATAAGCCTGACGATTCCATCTATTTATTTACGTTTTGAATATTTCTGTGACCATACATCTGCATTATTTGTAATGGAAGAATGTATGTAATAAAGGAAGCTAGTTAAGTGTCAAAAGGTTTACGATTTATCAGTGGATATGATTTCTCGAAAAGGACAATTTTTTTCATTGGATTGATACCATTAACATGCAATCAACATAATGTGTATTAATGTATTTCAAAGGTCTGTTATCAGCAGAGGATAGAATTGTTCTAGAAAAAAGAAAATGATAATGTGATACTGGCCATTCTGACACTGCCATGTGATAGGATCACGTGGCCATGGTCAACTAAAAATAGTTCCAGCGTGTACTGCGGCGTTCTAGTTAGAGCTATCACCATAGTTATGGCAGCATTGTGAACTATTAGTGCTATACTAATAGTAACTGGTTACCCGAACTTGTAACGCAAGCTACATGTACAATACGTGTATAATTCGTGTTCATCGATATCTTTAAAATATGTACTGCATATAACAAAACATAATATTAATTATTACTTTTATTTCGTAATACGTGTATTATACCATATTACAATACAGGATTCAAAAGCTCCGGGTTCAAATCCTGTCCTGAGATCCCGGCATTAATGTTCGCGAAATTTACTTGAAGCTTTCTAATTATATAACGCGAGAATAATAGGATGTGCTGTACGTCTGTACCGTGGCAATGGAGTTACCGTTCTTGGTTCGGCAGTATCAGACGGTGTTCGTTGATTAACT
The DNA here is from genome assembly GCA_032361225.1 of Lepetodrilus schrolli. Classification (NCBI taxonomy): domain Eukaryota; kingdom Metazoa; phylum Mollusca; class Gastropoda; order Lepetellida; family Lepetodrilidae; genus Lepetodrilus; species Lepetodrilus schrolli. The sequence continues at coordinate 4,325 of JAUTBT010024091.1, forward strand.
GTAACATTCAGCGCTACAGATGTTGCGGGTTTCCTCCTGCTATAAACTGACAGGCCGTGATATACGTCAAAACAAATCTTGAAAGTGACTCTAAACTCCAATTAAAAAATAATATAATCCTACGAAATGACCTCTCCGCATGCGTATTGGTTACTCGTGGAGCGAAATCCTGAATGTCAACATCGACTAAATATTATTTTCACTGTACATAATCCTCTCAGAAGACGTCACAACCTCTAGGCCTTTATTTTGGCGTGGCCCTTTTAAACCACGAACACATTTTTGTGAGTATACTTTCAGGAAGTGAATTTGATATGTGTGGATCTCACAGTACCTCTTTAAATTACTTTTCTAAAAATTGATAGATGTTATAACACAGTTATCGTAGTTTTAAACATTACGAAACCTAGCATCGGGATTCTAAGTTTCATTTTAAGAAATCACGTAGTGTTGAGAATGAACATAATCAAAATGATTGAACGCATTGCCTGGGATTTCTTCTATTCCGTAAACCAAGTTGCTAGTTCTATGTGACGTTTACTTTCTAGATCATCGTAGTTCGTTTGAGATCTTTCCAGGATAATGAATCGGATCCGAATTTAAAATAAAACTATATATTATTTTTTTGGGGGGATCCAGAGATACAGATGGAAGTAGTGATCATGAGGCATGCTCTATTGAAACCAGCACGACGGTGTCACTGTAACCGGAGAGCAATAACATTATTAAACTGGCAAAATACTGGATTGTACACAGACTATAGCGCTGAGTTTCCAGGTGGACCATCCCAAGAGGAAAACATCCACATGCCGAGACATGCAGAATGCACTGAAACTTTAATGACGTAAACAAGCGGTCAGAGAAAGTGAAAGATCATACAGTGGAACGTGACACTTACATTGAGATGTGTAACGAACAATGAAAATTTTTCTTTAGAAAAAAGTGTGTTTTTATTGAATGAAGTATTTTATGAGTATTGGTTGTGGGAATAACTTAAGGAGGAACGAAAGCCCACGCATTGACCGGGGTAGTAACGTAGCGTTATGAGCATATATTTAGCCCAATATGAATGTCCACATTATTATTATCATTATTATTATTATTAATAGTAGTAGCAACAGCAGTAGTAGTAGTAGCAGTAGTAGTAGCAGTAGCAGTTATATTGATATTGATATTGATGATGACAACAACAACAGTATTAGTAGTACGAGTAGTTGTAGCAGCAGCAGTAGTAGTAGTAGTAGCAGCATCAGCAGTCGTCGTATACTATTGATATTAGTAGTAGCAGTAGTATTAGTAGTACCAGTAATAGTAGTAGTAGTGGTGGTAGTAGCAGCATCACAGTAGTTGTACTAGTAGTAGTAGCAGTAGAAGTAGTAGTAGCAGTAGTAGTAGTAGCAGAAGTAGCAGCAGCAACAGCAGTAGTAGTACTAGTAGTGGTGGTAGTAGTAGTAGTAGTAGTAGTGATAGTAGTAGTAGTACTAGTAGTAGCAGCAGCAGTAGTAGTAGTAGTGGTGGTAGTAGTAGTAGTAGTAGTAGTAGTAGTGATAGTAGTAGTAGTAGTAGTAGTAGTAGTAGTAGTAGTAGTAGTAGTACTAGTATCCTCCTATTCGTAACTTTAAAGCAAACTATTTTCATTCAAAGTCAATATGCCCAGCTCCTTGTTCGAACAACACCCCAAGATATATATCCCTTTAAATTCGTGATGATTGCACACTATTTGTAACCTCCAATCTCGTATCCTATTATCGTCATCCCATGACCACCATTATCGTATTAGTTTATAAAATAAAATGTCTTAGTCAGTATTACTGTCATCAACAGCACCTCATCCACATTGAACCGTCGTCACTCCCGCAAACATAAGAGTATGTCTCAGGCAAACGGATGATTCTGATATGACAATAATTCAGCGGAATGATGACGTTACATAAGCGGGTTATTGTCATTCGGTGACAAACAACGGCATTAATATAATCTAGATCTAGTAGATAATTGCGTTAAATAGAAATATTCAAAGAGCGAAAGAAAACAACAACCACTGTTTTAAAGAAGCGGGAATGACCAATTGTATTGCAGAATGTTACCCATGGAAAGCGAATTGAAAGCAAATTGTCAATATAGCAAATAATCACAGCAAACGTAGTTAGGTGTCCTGTTCCAGGCACCCGTTTCACAACGACATCCTAAATTTCGGAGCTCCTAACTTTAGGACCCAGTTTATCACCTAGTAAGTTAGATGTCGATTTAAGAAGGTATAAGACTTGTGACGTCGTCGTGAAACACTTGTTACGCGGTGACAACCTTTAGGACTGGTTTATGAGCTCCTAAATAGTTAGGAGGCCGTCGTTAGGGGCCATTATCCTAAAAGGATCAGGTAGGATCCCGGCAGGACACTTTCACCTCGGGTGTCCTGGTGTATTTTTGAGCATCAACATTAGGCATCCTGGCCCAGACACCTAATTACTGTGTATAATGCGCAATGTAAAAAGTACACGTAGTATATTAAATCAGGAAATTAATGCGAGCAGGATATTAATTCGAAAAGTGCGATTGGCTTATGGCCGCATTTAATTCCTACGCATTATGGAAAATAATGAAATGTACATCCGGGGAAAACATGAATAGAGGCCTGGTCGATCGCATTTAATTGTTGTCGCATTTATGTCCAAAAGCTTGATGTCGCATTAAATTAGTGACGCATTAATTTCCAATGTAGTCAATGCAAAAATAATGTGCTTTCAAGACTAACCATACAACGTAGATGTACTGGATCTGCTCCAAGAGTAAAAAATGCTGTGCAGCGATGGCCAGAAGGTTGGTAGGTGTAATTAATTAGGAAATAAAGATATTTCTACATTAGTAAAAAATCTGGAAAACTTCATACTTGTCAGGTTTTTCCCTAGTTAGTAATATTCAGTAGAAATATTAAACAATATTCTTAAAAGATTAATATTTTCATGGGTTGTATAGACAATCGACATGATCAGAGAGCTTGTTTAGATAACAGATGTTACGCAATAGGAAGCTGACTTTTTGATATTTGATATAATTCTGGGTGTGTCAGTTTGACCAAAAATTGACTCGGGCGTACAAACCCAAATTATAAATTCACCTGATGTAATCTATACTGACAATGCACAAATTCAAACGTTTTGGACATACTCGAGTGAAATAGGTGAAAGTTTTGGGCCAATATTCAACTAGTTTTCTAGGTCAATTGGTTTTCTAGGGCAATATTCAATTGGCTTTCATTGCATGATCACCATGTTCACTACCATTCAGGAGTGATGTAAATTCCCTTGGATATATTTAGCATTGCCACAATTTGGAATATATAGAGAACATAGCATTAAAAATATGCACAAACATGACAAAACATCAGCCGGTCATCATTGACTGACTATCTCTGACGGATTTTTTTCATTAAAGGTGCACAGTTGGTAAAAATGACAATTCCTCCCACATCCCTCCAAACCCCAAATCATTGAGGTCAGCTATATAGTTTTGGACCCAAGAAGAAGTATTAAAAATACTTCTGATATGTTAAGCAAGCTAGTACACATTTCTCTACATCATATTCATTTACCCAAACGCTGCATAAGCCAATGTGCTTCGCCATGCAATCTTGCCTTTAGTCTGTGGATTTGGGACGATCAGTTGTGAAATCAGGTTACCCAGAGATGAAATGGTGCCACTGAAAAGAAAAAGAAATAATAATGAGCAACGAAGGAGTTCATCCTCAAAGCATGGGTAGGACCCAATCTTTTGGGCATTGGCATTTGACACATCCGGTAAGACACATTATGGGAAACAGGAAATGGCCATTTTTCCAAAGAAGATAAAATTGAGTTTTATGCCTGAGTTACGCACCACTCTGCACAAAAACATATGCAGGGAACCAGTCTGTAATAATGGGATTGGATGAAACCCACCAAAGTAGAACAGAGGTAACTATGACGTTATTGCTAAGTGACGTTAATGCTGGGTGGCATCGATGTATATTCAGTGAGCAGAAAAAGGGCAGGGCATTTTATCGCTGATTGCGTGTTTGTGTCGTTTTGGATTTTCATTCATCACTGAATGTAGTGGTATAAATCGGAATATGAATGTTATTCCTGCCAATTTCCAATACAGTAATATTGACATAAAGTTTATTATGGTTGCAGAAACCAGCTACGCCAAGATATTAGTTCTAATTCATGTGGTTGGTAGATATTACTGAGCAGCTCAATGTTACTAATAATAGCTATTATATATGTTCGTGTTGAAATTTCACTGGAAAAATAACCAGTCCTGCAATCGACATGCTTGATCGATCTGTCAAATGGACAGACACATATAAATCTAGCTTACAGTATTTAGTCTTGTTCTTATCATTTAACGTGCATCTTCCTATTCAAGTTTCCCATAGATCTAATGTATGTAAATATTTCCTATAAATGTGTTGTGTACTCCAAAATAATTATTTAATTTTCTCCATTTTTTTAAAAGTCCAATATAAACAATTAAAAGATTTTTTTTCGGGATGAAAACATTATAGTACTGTCAGTACATCATCAGATCATGAAATTCAATATAGGAAATCTTTCCCAAATTACAAGTGGATATGTAAGCTATGATGTCACGAGTTTGCCTTAAATTTAAATATTCTGCTAGATGCTACTTGTTTGTGGTAGTTCCGGACCACGCTCTCACTCACAATAATGCAGACAATGTGTCCACTGTTTTTCTAGACTTAATACATGACATAAAGTCTAGGAACAACAACAGACAATTCATCCACATTATTGTGAGTAAGTGAGAACATAATGCCCGCACCCCTCCTATCTTTTCATGTTTTCCTCTCCTTGAGAAAATATGTCATCCTCAAATTTCATCGTTTCTAGAAATGAAACACAAATTTTGATTCCAACCGGGAATCCAACCTGCACATGGGCAACAAGTTACAGTTTCTGAACGCCTAGCCGACTGCGCTACTGGGGAAGAGCCTAACAAAAATGTTTGTAGTCTTGTCACTTCTCATGCCGTAGGAACCCTGTAAAGAGTTTGATGCTATTACGGAATTAGTCTACGGAATTAGTCTGATGCTATTACGGAATTAGTCTGATGCTATTACGGAATTAGTCTGATACTATTACGGAATTAGTCTGATACTATTATGGACGCTTCAGTCCGCGAGTTCCTAAGTTATATTTTACCACCGCTTCAGTAGCAAAGTGCTTTGATGTTTGCAATTATCTTTGTTGTTAATAAAATGTGTCCAAAATATTTGTAATCACATTGCTAACCCTAACCCTAGAATAACCCTAACCCTAATATAAATTAGTCGGGACCCAACAGCTAAAGAAGACAGTGTACACTACAACAGTATATGACGTCATAATAGCAATTGGTCATCCTCGGACAGTTCCGTTGGTGTCATATCATGTGACATCCGGCTTCCATATTTGATTTCTATCAACAGACACACTTGAGTTGTACATGTATTTTCCGCCATGTCGTTAAATCAGTATCCTCCTTACAAAATTGCATTATTCTAATGTCGTGTATATCATTACATGTAATAAAATAACACACGTGAATAGAATGGAAGAAAAGGGAGGGGTGTGCGGGCGGAAAGAATACCCAAATAATCTGTAAATAGAGAATACTAAACGAGCTTCCGTGTGATACCATTTTTATGAAACGAGTGAATGTTTTGGTATCTGACGAGCGAAAACTATACACGAGTTTCATAAAAATGATATCACATGGAAGCAAGTTTAGTATTTTATTTATTACATTACCAACCCCAACCTAAAAATACCTTGATTACAATGTGTTAGGACATGCCCATAATTACATACAATAAAATGAGTACAAGGCTCCACTATAAACATAAAATAATCAAAGAATGCTGAATTCAAACTTGTATAATAAGCGAATATTAGCTGATATGTCTTAAGGTGAAAACTAGTACTTCCACCTTGTGCATGCTTTTGCCAAAATAGGTTTATCATGCAGAAACTGCATATATGCTTTGAAAGCTTTCTCCAGAGGATGTCTATCATTATCCTTGCTCAAACTCATTTTCCTTCAGTGTCACGGTGACGAATCATTGAAATATTACTGATGTTATGTTTACGCAGATGTGAACATGGAGGCTGACATCTTGAACATCGCATAATCACGCGAGATTCATGCAAATGATATTCACCAATCGACGGAATACACGTTTTATTATTTATTTTACGGTCGTCGTCTGAATCTAAATGCTGATTGTTAACTTTGGCGGTAGATTCCAATTTGCAGGTGCCCCAAATAAAAAAGAAAGAGTTATAATAATAATAATAATAATAATAATAATAATAATAATAATATGAATGAAGTAGTGCTTTACGTCGCAGCGAGAATATTTCACTCATACGCGATAATAATAATAATAATAATAATAATAATGTGAACATTTATATTGCGCCAAATCCATGTTAAAAAGCATGCTCATAGCGCTACATTAGTACCCCAGTCAATGGATCTGTGTGTACTCAATTTCCTTCTCAACTCCCTGGGGAGTATACAACCCTGTTTAACCTTTAGATCATTGTGTGTGTGTTATGTGTGTGTTATGTGTGTGTGTGTGTGTGTGTGTGTGTGTGTGTGTGTGTGTGTGTGTGTGTGTGTGTGTGAGTGTGTGTGTGTGTGTGTGTGTGTGTGATTTGGTTTTTGGTTTTTTAATTCCTTAAAATATATAAATAAATATAATATCAGATTGCAGTCAATAATATAATTTAGCACATTCTAGTATACAGTGCATATATACTAATTTAATATAGTTTTCAAAATAGTTATGATCTATTGTTTGTATGTATACCGCATGTCATATATGACCATAATGATATAATTATATATTTAGACCAAAGAACTAAACATTGCTATATTTAGAACATATTTTCACCTAGTTTAAAGTAGATCTACTATTATACAGAAGAAGAAAAAATACAATAAAAATAATATATGTAAGGCAAATTAAGATGCTCTTATCATTTTAAAATGTCATGTAAAGGTGGTACAGATTGGTGTAACTTTCATGTGTCCAGCAAAATTTATTAGTACATTACTTCAAGAAAAATGTGTCTTGAATATATATAATTTCATTGACCAGTTTTCACTTTAACCTATATATGCTATTTATAGTTTACAAGTCTATAGTTTGCTGGAGGCAACCGCAATGGCCTAAAGAGCAGTGTCTGTGCCTAATCCAGCAGGGAGAGGGTTAACAATGGGTGTGCATGTTTTAATTGCACCAGCAATTTCAAGCTAAACCTGGTGAAGCAACATGAACTAATAAAATGATTATTGCAGGTATATTATTTTATAAAATATGAAACAGTAATACAGTATTTTTTTATTTTTTTTTTTATCTGGGCCAATAACATTTGGTATGGGCTTGTAAGCCCTAGGAAGATACTGGTCCTGGGGTCTTTTAAGGGAAAAACAATCAATGACATGTAAGGCCTACTCCCAAAAATCTTTACTATAATTTAACAAGCTGTACATACATACAGTACATGTAGCTCGAGGCTCCTCTAGGCTTCCTTGCTGACCTTAAGAGACTTATGAACATGTTATATCAATCATGATTTCTGACGAGTTAGCCATTGACCAATTTACAAAACACAGAAATACTGTTATTAAAGCTAGTCTTCATAATCAGGGTAATTTGAAAGATAATATTTACATGTTGTATATCTAATATTTAAATTAAAGTTATAATAAATTGAATACATTGAAACTTAGTAACTAACAAAGCAGACAAAGATATAAATCATTGAAATATAACAATATATAATTTATTGTCTTTTAAAGAAATGTCAATATACCAAAATGAATCTACATGTATGTGCTTGAGGTTTCATGTTGCAGTCTGTGGTGTGTATTTAAATAGTGCAAATGCATCTAAGCATGAACAGATATATAAACAAACATGCATATTAAATAATTAAAGAGATTAGAATTATTCGTAGACTGTATTTTATACAGCTGTGGTAATTCATATTTAATATAAATTATGCATAGGTTTTGTTATGAAGACTTTGGATTTTGCGTACTAGATGTATAGTTTTGAAAGTCAAAGCAGTGCATATAAGTCAGTAGAATACCGCAATGTTAATACATAGATTTATAAAGCGTGCGTAGGGAAGTAGTATCCATATGATGAGCAGCAGCCATGTCGATTTCAATTCTGGAAATGATAAGCAAGTGACATGGAAGAATAGCTGTCTACGATGAAATTGAAGGGATTTGTACGTGATCTATCACATGGGGAGAAGATACAGTTCTCTTAGATCTATCTGCAAATCAAAAATATGGAATACTTGTTGATGCGGCGGAAAAACGGCGGTTTGATGGTGTGCGTTTTACTGGCCCTGGTGACAAGGTTGACAGGTGAGGATTTCCGAAGAGTGATTGAAATGAACATCTTGTTTACTTCAATGTAGCTTGATTTATGTGCATCTTATTAGATGTGCTTGCCTTTCGGTTAAAATATGTACCTTCAGACTGCACTTGCAATTATTACATAGTGATATTGACTATCTTCAATTGCACAGGAAATATTGTAATCTAACCGGCTGTTGATATTTATTAGTAATTGCTGTCAATATCATATGATCTATTTTTATGATCGTGTGCCTTATCGTGGAGGTTGTGACTATGTTTTGTCTTCTTGTAGAATGTTGTTTATGGTGATATGAGTTTTAATTGACGTGTTAATTACATGTATGCAGATTACACTTGTACAAATAATATGCTAGCTGTGCAACTAGGTCTAGATGTGCGACTAAGTCTAGAAGTAATTAGTAATTTGTAACAGTAATATAATTAGAATGTTGACTGGTTGATAAAACATACACATGCTGGTGAATAAATTCCAGACATTGACAATGTGACATAATCAAGTGTTTGAATTCAAGACATACAATGACCATAGGTCAGAAGGTCTAGCAGCTTTGACAGCTCGGAGTCAACTCCTGGTCTTAAAACAAGTACATGATAAGTAATCCCTTCATAAGTTTTAACTCCTGGCCCGGTCAATAACCTGATAATAAAAAACTTGTCCTTCAGTGAATATACACATTTAGTGTAGTTACAAAGATCTGTCAGATACTTTGTCATATATCAAACAGTGTTCAAAGATCATTTTCTGGGGAAAATATGTGAAAGATTCTAGCAGCTATGCTAAACACCATAATCACTCACTGTATGTCAACATGGTCAAATGTACAATTAGGTGGATTTCAACTGTCATCTCTGTCATGAATGTTTTCATAACATTTATTTCAGACAGTCATACCAATGAAATAGCTGCATACCTACGTTCAAAACATTATTTCTTTCCAATCCACTTTGTTCATAACTAAGCACCTTTTAATATTCCTCAACATTATATTTACATTCATTTTAATATGTTCATGTCCATGTTTTATAATATTTATTAATTATATAATAATATTGCAATCTTTATTTGTTATTTTTACATTGTAAAACACACTTGGAGATACTTAGTATGGAAAGGGTGCTATATAAATAATATGGTATTATTATTATTATTACTATTGTAGCCAATGGGTGAAATATTCCTGCTGTGACGTAAAGCAATAATAATAATTATTACTCTTATTATGATGATGATGATGATGATAAACTTATAAATGTACATAATATTTGCTGTCTTGGAACACCAACATTGAGAAAGACAAACTTATTCTCAAATATAATGAGTTCTACTTCACTTGTGCCACCAGCCACATTAGTAGTTTATTGATCACTACTCATCATTTTATTCATGTTAATGTGAACACAGCATAAACTGATTCCTACTCGTGTCAGATCTCTGTCAATCCTATCAAGGCAACATGTTGATTGCAATTATCGCATACAGTAGCAATGAGTAATACACAAGACAATCAGTGCTAATCTAGTACTTGTTGAAATGTCATGGACTCATGATGTAGTATATCATTATGCAATGAACATGATGAACCACTTTCAGTAAGCAGCTGGTAAGTGCCTATGTTTCAGTGTCAACCCACATGTAAATTTCATGTATAATCGCTGAAATGAACAATCACTGAAATGAACAATCACTAATATGTATGCAATTTTGGTGTGCAAATAGTAACATTATAATATGAGGAATAACATTACTTGTTACATTAGGAGCACAGTCCTCGTGGTTGGGAGGAGGGGGTGTCTCAACCTTAAGAGTATTTGTGTGTATCTATCCTGGCTCCTAGTTAAACCTGATTGCACATAACATGTGTAAATGACTTGTCATTAACAGGCATTGAGGATGGAGAACTAAACACTGTCATCACTTGTCATAGACTTCCTGGTCAACATTACCTAATTGTAAATTTCACACCTCAGCTTGTTATGTTAATTTTATGTTGATTGCAATTTAACATTTTCTGATTGGCTGACTACATATGGGATTAGATGTGATAGTTGGAGTTGTTGTAGTAATTTAGGTGGGGTCTATTCTCTGGAACCAGATCCGGACTTGCAGTCTATTCTCCAGACCCAATTCCAGGCAATTTGATTGCCTCACATGGTTACGGTTATGGTTAGGAAAATGTTTTATTCATATTTTGTGTCACATTGCCTGGAATTGTGTCCAGATCCGGTGAATAGACCACAAGTCTGGGTCCGCTTCCGGGTCCGGGTCCAGGGAATAGACTCGCCAGTAATTTACTTCGTTAGTATTACTTCTAAGGTATTTATTGTGTTTGTATTCTGCAGTATTATTTTGAGTTATTCTAAATCAATATTTATCAGTTTATGATCCGAATCATCATGAAGGTTGTAATTTTCTTTGATTGTGAACCGTAGACCTCCTGGCCCCCGTTTCACAATGACATCCTAAATTTAGGAGCTCCTATCTTTAGGATCCAGTTTATTACCTCATAAGTTAGATGTCGATTTAAGAAGGGATAAGACTTGTGACATCGTCGTGAAACACTTGTTGCGAGGTGACAACCTTTAGGACTGGTTTAGGAGCTCCTAAATAGTTAGGAGGCAGTCGTTAAACGGGGGGGGAAGGCCTGGTGATTAAAATTTTGACATTTCAAACTGTCATTTGTAATTTGTAATTTTAAATGGCCAATTTGGAAATATAATAATGATGTAATCAAGGTAAATCATGGTAATCATGGTAAATATAATGTAGCCAGGCGTGATATAAGATGCTCCTACTGGTCTCGGCCAGTGGGGTTACCCCTTTGGCTAAGTCATTTAAGCGGTGGACTCGTGTATCCAGCAACTCAGGTTCATATCCCAGGATCTGCATGGTCTTGTTTCAACAGTGTTCAAGGTGTTTGAAAATAGATTGAAATTCACTTGACCTGAATGATAAATATTTGATTATCAATCACCTAAAACCTTTAGGAAAGTTATTACCAATGAGCCATGTACAAAGGTTTTTTTTTATCTTGTTTTTTTTCAGGCCATCATTTCAAAAAATTGATTTCAATAATGTTTCCACCTTTTATCACTATCAGCAGTTATCATGGTAAAATACTATATGTGGCTATGACAACCATTGCTTCATAAAAACATTCAATGCTCTTGGTTACTTCAGTATTTCTTATAATAGGTATACACACGGATCATGGCGAGGAATTTATCAAAATAAACATATTTTTGAAGGAGTTTTTATACAACAACTGGATTTCCGTATGCTCATAATAGAGATATTCTGAAATTAGATATACTACAACATGTTTGTATTGTGCAAAAGAATTACAAGCTTTCATCAAAGTTGGGTCCCACCTCAGTTCAATCATTGATGTATTTTGTTCATGTAGTGAACAATTTAGTGTGACTGAAACTGATGTAAATGTTGGTCAAGCATTTTGGTAATTTGCTAAACTATATTATTATTATTAATAGTGTCCTAACTGTTAGTATGTATGTGGACTTACTTACATTTCACTTCAGAAATGTGTTTACTGTATTACATAGCATGTATTAGATCTATACTAGTAACCATAATAATGGTAATCACAGGTAATTTTTGTGGCATGTTTATTTCACACATGTAACAATATTAACACTACAGTGTCAATTTCAATGAAATAACCGTACTAATGCTGCTGTAGCATATATTTCCACCACCGGTGTTACATCTCAGTGTGTTAGCTATCACATCAATTTCAAGTGGAACAAATTCCCCTGCTGTCAATCAGGTTTAAGGCTGTATGAAATAGGACTGATCCAATGATTGCCATACTTGTTAAACATCACAGATAATGGGAGGATGAAACCGACATCAAAGAGTGTGAAATTATTGATGTCAGGAAATAAAAGTATTGATGTTAAGAAATGAGTTATTCATGTTGCTAATTGTAAATCTCGTTCCCCCTAGTGCTACTACTATTTCTAGCACTAGAGAAGTTTGTTGAAACTATATTATACACGTCATCCAGAAAAAGAAGTAATTTGGACAATTTATTCAATACATGAAAATGATAACATGGCTCTCTTCATACTGATTCTGAGTCATCGACAGCCAAGTACAAGAAAATCTGATTGATGAAATGCGAGTAGTATTTTGTGACGCGATGCATCACAGAAGGCAATGTTGATACTGTCACTGATCAGCTGATTATCGTGTTTATGGAGGATTGTGCGTGATCACAAACACTTGAATACAAATAGAAATCGTTGTTTGGCATGTGCTAAGCATGTTGAGTGACCTTTTCAGTGGGATAATGTATGGATAAAAAAAAATGTGAAGGACTATCTGTTTTTGGAAATACTTAACCTTCTTACTACTAATGCCAACTGGAAATTCCCATCATGCCCAGTGATTATGATTAATCCAACAATTAGTTGACATAAATCATTTAGAAGAAAATATTGTTTTATATGTTGTAGTTTCAATAAAGTAGTGATATAGTAGTGAATATCCTTTGCGTTTATACCCACAACTCACAGGTTGTTCAAAATAACAACTTAAACATTTTAATAATAATTAAATAATCTGAAATCAACATATTCATGTCTAAATTGTATCATATTATGATAACTAGGTATAATCATACCTTCAAATATATCATCATTTTAATTTTCCTCTTTAATTCTTCTTGACAAAATTACCGGGTGTCACACTTTCAAAATATACCTTTAAAATAACCTTGAATTTGACCAAACAGGCTGCAGAGCTTTATAATGACAGGTCACTGCGACCTCGTTAATTGCTTTCTTCCCTCAATTCATATTTGCTGGAGGGTCCTGGGGTGATCAGTGGTGTGGTAGTGATATTGATTTGCAGTGTTCTCGTTTCATTCACATGATTCAAGTTCATTGTCAGCTGGCACGTTGAGTCTGATGTATTCCGATAGAAGTCAATTTGTAATTTATTGCTTTGTGTTTGAGGATAAATTCCAACAAAACATTGTCATGTTTTCTGTTCAGTATTTTTTATTTGTGATTGATTCCTAGGTGATTTTTATTTAATTTCAATTTATTTCTTATTGATAAATGTATATTTTCGACAGTTCTTTTTAGAGTTTAAATGGAAAAGTATTGGTATGAAAAAAGCATTGGTATGGAAATGAAGATTGTTGATATTTTTATATTTTTTAATTTGTTATATATATCTTCTTTTTTTTTACAGATTAGTGGAATAATAACTGATTGAAAGATTAGCATGACAATACATTTTATTAATAATAAAGAAACTAATCAGTAATTACATTTCAATGATATAGAGAAAATTCTTCTCAAGAAAAGTAGTCCTCTAATTTGACACATGGAAGATGTTATTAATAGATATTTAACCATGTTTAATGCATTGAGTAGTGTGTTTCAACTTCTACTTTTACAATACAAAATATGCATTGTAAATTTGTTTAACATTGGAAAGCAATCCTCTCTGAGTAAGAGCATTACTGGGCTAAACAAGTTCTCAAGCAGGCAATAGTAAATGAGGCATGGCTGTCTGCAGATGAACAGCTTTGACAGAAATGAGTGACAGCAATTTACATGGAAATTCAGCACACCTACTGTGAGTGTGAACATGGAGCTGAAAGGATCAATTAACTTTTTAATGCTGTTCCTTTTGTGTCTGAGAAGAAGGCTGGAAATAGCTTTCAGGAAATCATGTCATCTTATTTCTTGACACTAAAACTGCACTAAATACCATCCAATTTAATGATTGAAATAGATATTTATTAAATTAATTGACTTTAAATGGAGACTTGAAATAAATATTGGTGAAATGACCAATTTATTAAATATTAAATATTAAATATTAAATATTAAATATTAAATATTAAATATTAAATATTAAATATTAAATATTAAATATTTATTAAATATTAAATATTTATTAAATATTAAATATTTATTAAATATTACTGTTCATTATTTGACAGTATTCTATTCACTAAATTTACACTAAATTTAACATGATTAAAAATCAAATTGATAAATATTCGACCTTTGAGAGTAATAGCATGTTGGGCCTAGTCTTAGCTGCTACTCTTCGCAAATGGGTGAAAGATTCCTGCAGCGATGTTAAACTCCATAATCACTCACTCACTTAGCTGCTACAGAGAATAGTTGCCGAGTAAAATGTTTTGGCAGTAATCTGTGTTTGTATACTTTTATGCAAAATTTTAATGACATCAATGATAAATCAATCTTTTCAATGTTTACACAATGTTACCATCTTTTCCTGTGGTTACATAGGCTCCGAGTTGCCTTTAACCCTTCCCCTGCTGAACTAATCCAAATCAGATCTGTAGGACACCTGGTTGTTTCCACCATGGATATGGTTAACCCAAGCATGAACAAAGCTCTAAAGGTACACACACAATTGTTTGCTGGTAGCTTATGTTTTCTCATAATATCAATTCTTCTTCTGTGTTGAATGCAGGTATTATGTAATGTAATAAAAAAAAAAGTATGACATGTACAGCAATTGTCCTAATTGGAGAAGGTGAAATGGCTCAAGTTAGGTTTTTTTTAAAAGACAAAATCCAGGTGTACCATTTGACCAACAGGATTTCAAGTTGAAAAATTAAAAATTAAGAACGTAATGACTGACAATTCAATAGCCGTCAGGCCCCAAGATTAGGATTTTTTTTTTAGCATGGCTTCATGCTCAAGCTTAAATCATATAGAAATTTGAACAAAACTTTCAGTTGAACATTACATCGTACTTTAATCGGTTTCGTACTCATCTCGGGGGTGGGTGATATTTATTACATAGAATGACATGAGATGTGTAATGAAATTGGACTGGAAATGTTGCTGAATAGTTCATCCTGATACATGGGTATGAAGTATGACTGTGAAATAGACACATGTCAATAACGCTGTCCCAATTTCCTTGAAACCAAGCTTACAAATCCTCTCCATACTTCACAACATGGAATTCCCAGACAAGATGATGAATCTGTACATGCTTTTGTGAAGCTGCCCCCAAAATAATTCTCGCTCACGAAATGGGGGGAAAGTCATGGAATCGGTTTCATATTATTATCCTAGATCTCAGTTGTCTTAATTCATTAGACGTGACCAATAATTCAGCGTGGTGCCTGCTGCTAGCCTAGAGGAATTACCTGCCATTACCATGGTTACTAAGTAACAAGCCACAGTGACCACACAGATCCACAGCTATCCTCAGGTCATCATGACAGTTATGTGGATACAGTCACAGGCAAGGGACCACATAAATTTGATTAGGAGATTAAAGGCACAATGATTAGTACTATGTCAACAAAAATTATGAGTTGGTGTAATAGATAGTGATTGTTGTGTTGTAAATAAGACATGTGTGTATCACTCAATACTGTCTTTTCGCTTTCAAATAACAAACAATATCTACAGCAGTAGATATCAATTGACCCAATTCTTGGTTTATTTGATTGTTTATTTGATTGTTCTACCATTGTGATGTCATGCTGTAGATATCGCTTG
>JAUTBT010024102.1:0-20290 GCA_032361225.1 Lepetodrilus schrolli
AATGCACAGGGTGGCCATACACGCTACTGAACGTTTGAAACACCAACTGGCATTCTTGTGACTTGTCATTTTTTTTAACTCCTTTTATTGGCACCTTCTGTAACCACATGAAAACGTTTTTTTGCCACCTCGATTACTCAAATTTCATCCCACCGACCCTAACAAATAAACGATAACCTCAATACATCATTCCTGTGTCCTTTATTTGATATCTCATTCAATATATGACTGTGAAGTTTTTAGTTTGACTCAGTATATATTGTTCCCTTAAATGTTTATGGTAGTATATTTTTGCTGCACAATGTTAGAGAACCATTATTTGCAGATTGTTCTTCGATAGGCATGAGCAAGTAATGAGATTATTCAATGAAATGTCTTTGATCGCATTAATTGTCTTGTACAACCGTGTCAATTCTATTCTGCTGGCGCCAGGTTATGTTATGGTTATGCTCATAATTTTGTAACCAGATTTCACAATGTCTCACATAGATATTTAGCACTTTTCTGAAACCTGCCTTGAATTTCTGTCCCTAGTTTTTACAAGTTAAATTAGATTGACATTACTGTATACCAGGACATTTTTTAGGTTGGCAAATTTAGAGGTTAAAGGACTAAAGTGGTTTCAAGGATTTCTGTTTTTTGGTGGTGGTTATTATATATCTCCCTCCTGATCGTCGGTAGCTGGGGATATGTGATCAGCGTAAATCCATTGCAAGTATCCATACAAGTTACAACGATGTGATAACTGCTATCCATGCATGTACACTTAGTTTCAAATAAGCAAATAGTTGTAAGAAATTAACCTGGTTGTAGTCCAGTGAATCCAGTGTTAACATACTGCGTACTTTATACGTAATTAGTTTAAGACATTTGTTTCGGTTCATAGATCAATGCGTGTGCATATGATACAACATGACACTAATTGACATGCCCCCTTTCTTTCCCTATTTTGACACCGGATGAACGTACTTACAAGTGTCTCACAGGTGTCTTTGTTACCCTTCATTTATGTTTTTACCTGGAATCATCTTTGTTCTTGCATTTAAATTTACTATTGCTATTATTTCCTTATTGAAATATATGATGATTAGTCTCGAAATAGGAAATCCAATGATTTTCCATATTCGTTTTTTCCTAATAGTTTTTAAAAAAGTATTATGGTACGTGTGTACATGTACACATGAATGAATGAATTAGTGCTTTACATTGCAGCAGGAATATTTCACCCATACGCAGTGACACATACATAACAACCCTTTGTATATATGTATACATAACAACCCTTCCTGTTCCTGTCTCTAGGTTCTTCCTGATGTGCTATGGCTTTGTGAACATGGCGTGTGCGATGTTGACCCTGCTGCGTACACCAAACTGGCGGCCACGGTTCCGCTTCTACCACTGGACGTTGTCTCTGCTGGGACTGGCGTTGTGCATCACGCTGATGTTCATCTCCAGCTGGTACTACGCCCTGGCCGCCATTGCGCTCGCAGTCTGCATCTACAAATACATCGAGTACAAAGGGTTCGTGCCTTTAATTTACGTTACATTATACAAGTACAAGGGGTTCGTGCCTTTAATTCTCATTACTGTAAAACACTTATATTTTGCGGACGCAAATTTCGCGCAAATGCTTAAATTGACATATTGGCAGGAATCAATGACGCGCATTTGCCATAAAAAAATGGGGGGGAGGAAATCTTTTTTTTTAAATATTCACTCATGTAATGAACAAAAGTACTACTATAACGTGCTCACCGATGATTACGAATGCAACCAGTTGTAAAGACCAATTGAAATAGGATAAAACCAAGCAATTAGCGATGACTAGGGCAACACGTGGCCTCTGACATCCTGTCAGATTCATCGACAGGAAATACGTTCTCAAGCTAATTAAATGATAGTTTGATAGATAAACACGAGTAACAATGAAATAGTAGACATACATTATTAGATTGCTTATATTACATTATTTAAATACAAGGGGTATGTGCCTTCACATTATACATATACATCAAATACAAGTGTTGCATGCCTTTAATTTTCATACTTATACAAGTACATTGAGTACAAGGAGGGGGTGCCTTTTGTTTACATTGCATTATGCAAGGGATGTGTGCCTTTACTTCTCATGTTATTCAAATACATCGAATACAAGGGGTACATGCCTTTAATTTACATTATATTATACAAGTACATCAAGTAGAGGAGGTGTGTGCCTTTAATTCTCATGATATGATGTACATGTACCTCAAGTACAAGGTGTGTGTGTGTATGTGTGTGTGTGTGTGTGTGTGTGTGTGTGTGTGTGTGTGCCTTTAATTCTTATTATAAAAAAGCAAGTACATCACATAAAAAGGTGGGTGCCTCTATTTCTCATATATGACAAGTATGTCGAGTTTAAGGGGTGCATGCCTTTAATTCTTCTTATATTTATTATATTATACAAGGATATCCTACACATTGAGTATACGGGTGCATGCATTTAATTCTGATTATAATATACAATGTATGTATTTTGCAGTGCTGAGAAGGAGTGGGGTGACGGTATTCGAGGTCTGGCCATGTCTGCCGCCCGCTACTCACTCCTACGTCTACAGGAGGGACCGCCTCATACCAAGAACTGGAGGTCAGTGTAACAACAGTCATGTTGTGTTGTTTGTTATGTAACAACAGTCACATGGCATTGTTTGTTATGTAACAACAGTCATGTGGCATTGTTTGTTATGTAACACCAGTCATGTGGCATTGTTTGTTATGCAACAACAGTCATGTGGCATTGTTTGTTATGTAACAAGAGTCACATGACATCATTTGTTATGTAACAACAGTCACGTGGCATTGTTTGTTATGTAACAACAGTTATGTGGCATTGTTTATCTTGTAACAACAGTCATGTGGCATTGCTTGTTATGTCAAAACAGTCATGTGGCATAGCAAAGGTGTAGAAAATAAATTCAAATAATAACAAGAAGAAATCTTATCATTTAATCAACTTTATCATATATAGCATATTTGTCTAAATGACACCCATATTTTCTTTTCAGACCACAGCTACTTGTTCTGTTAAAGTTGGATGAAAATCTTCAGCCCAAGTATCCAAAGCTAGTCCGTTTTGCCAGCCAGCTGAAAGCAGGTTAGTCTCTTGATGACATTTTTGTTTTACAGTGTTGTTGTTTTAGAATGTCTGAAGGTAGCAAGGGGAGGAACAGATTTTGGAATCTGTCATATCTTTCTGTTATTTAATTTACTTGATTTTCACAATAAATGTATGAGGGATATTCAGCCTAGCTAATATTAATCTATAGCAATTTGTTCAATAGAATGTTTTTGTATTACAAAAGAAAAAGAATTGGAACAAGACATATATTTTATTTAAAATTATCACTGACAGATTAATTTTTTTAAATTGGGATTTAGAGCTGCTTCAAGATTATTTGACTTATTATATCTGATAGGGTATTTGAAAGGCCAGTTAAAGTTGTCTGGTATTTGAAAGGCCAGTTAAAGTTGTCTGGTATTTGAAAGGCTAGTTAAAGTTGTCTGGTATTTGAAAGGCCAGTTAAAGTTGTCTGGTATTTGAAAGGCTAGTTAAATTTGTCTGGTATTTGAAAGGCCAGTTAAAGTTGTCTGGCATTTGAAAGGCTAGTTAAAGTTGTCTGAACTCTCAATATTATACTCCCCAGGCAAGGGTTTGACGCTTGTCAACAGTGTGATTGAGGGAACATATACAGAGAAGTTTGCTGATGCTCAAGCCGCTAAGCTGGTAAGTACCAGGGTATACTCCCCAGATAGTTGAGAATGTCATGTGTGATCCATTGATCCATTGACCTGCATCACTTTCCTGATATTTATGTCAGTTTTTATAAGTAGAGACCCAATTTTCATACATTGTACCAAACTTTTGAACAAAGATTAAATTTCAAATACTTCTCATATAAATATTCTATATTTTTCAGAACTTGGACAAACTGGTCAAAGATTTTGGAGTTAAAGGATTCTCTGATGTCGTAATAGCCAAATCTATAACAGAAGGGATCTGTCATTTGTAAGTCTATTAAATCGTTTTCTAACATCTGCAGTTATCTGCCCTTTGTTCCCTTGCACCATCCATTGCTCATGGGTGGCTTACTGTTACACCTTGGGCAATCAACTGTAATATGACTAAAATACTGTGAGAAATGTCAGAAAAACTCAAAACATGATAATCCTATGAATTTAGGTGTATATGAGGTATACCATAATTACTCCAACCCTCTTAATAGATTGAACAGCTAAATTAATCACCAAACATAATTTTGTATGAGGTAAGCCGCTACTACTCTAATAATTCCATCATACATTGAGATACATGTATGCCTTCTCTCTCTCACATGTATACCTTCTCTCTCTCCACCATGTGACACAGAGTACAGAATGCGGGTCTGGGAGGACTCAAACACAACAGCGTGGTGATTGGCTGGCCGTATGGTTGGAGGCACGACACTAATGCACTCAGCTACAAAGTCTTCCTCGGTGAGTGTTGCAAAAGAATCAGAAATGTCGTAAATTTATCCAGTCAAAATGTGCTTTGGATTTTGAGTGTCACAACTGGCAACTTTTTTCAATTCAGAGGTGTTTTGTGTTCTAAAATTATCCATTTATTATGTGAATTATCGTTTTTTTACTGTTGCAACTAGCATCTGTAATAACATTAATTGTTAAAAAAAAAAAACATATAATTTTTACCTTGAAATGGTAAAATTATGTTTGGAATTATTTTCAAATCTAATTACATCTCATTACATTCTTCCTGGAACTGTTTGTAATGGTAAATATAAAAATAATGACAATATACAGTAATTGTGGACTAGGAGTCCACATAATAACAAATATTAAAAATCATTTAACATATCATTGTGTATGCCTGCAATGTAAAGCACTAATTCAATCAAAACCGTATAAATAATCCCTCTCATCCTGGAATAACTTTAGCATTGGGTACCATGCTATCGCTTTACCACTAGACTAGGACCAATATAGACATATTTTTTAGGTTATTTTTATTTGGGGTTTAGTGCCTCTTTCAAGATTATTTTACATATATGACGGCTTGTATGTACATATGTGATGGCTTGTATGTACATATGTGACAGCTTGTATGTACATTTATTACGGCTTGTATGTACATATGTGACAGCTTGTATGTACATATATTACGGCTTGTAGGTACATATGTGACAGACAGCTTGTATGGACAGCTTGTATGTACATATATTACGGCTTGTATGTACATATGTGACAGCTTGTATGTACATATATTACGGCTTGTATGTACATATGTGACAGCTTGTATGTACATATATTACGGCTGGTATGTACATATATTACGGCTGGTATGTACATATGTGACAGCTTGTATGTACATATATTACGGCTGGTATATACATATGTGACAGCTTGTATGTACATATATTACGGCTGGTATGTACATATGCCCATATTGTTATTTAGATACCGTGCGTAACGTAGGAGCCGGTCAGCTCGCACTGATGGTGGTCAAGGGGGTCAACATGTTCCCCGACCACGAGAAGCTGCACGGCACCATCGATGTCTGGTGGATCGTGCACGACGGCGGACTGCTCATGCTGCTCCCCTTCCTGCTGAGAATGGACCGGTCCTGGAAGAACTGCCAGCTGAGGATTTTTACTGTTGCTCGTATCCTTGACTCAGAGATTCTTGTCTGTTACTGCTTACTTTAAAAAATATATATATATATAACCCAGTATTTATATAAATATATATATATATTTAAATGTTATGTTTTTTTATTTTTATTATTATGTTTTTAATTGAAAAAGGTTTCAAGACGTATACCATGTTCAAGAATGCTTTTAATACAGAGGAAGGCTCCAATGTTCATACGGGAAAAGGGTGGGTGGAGATGATTTATAGATCCATTTGAGGATATATTAAACAAGGGTGGTAACTCTTCAATTGTTATAAGTTGAATACAAATTGCTTTATCGCTAAGACCCCTATTTAATACAGGATAGGATTAGTTGAATATTCTTGAATAAAGAATACAACAAACTCAAAGCAAATATGCTTGTAATTTTCTTCTGGATAATCTTTTAAATAACACTTTACTCATCTCAGGCTATGAAACATAGGTGAAAGATTCCCACTGTGACATTAAATAATAACCCGCTGACTCACTATGAATATTATTATGTTATCCTTAGTTTTTATGCAGAAATGGAGGATAATTCAATTGAAATGATGAAGGATTTGAAGACATATCTTTATCAATTACGTATCGAGGCTCAAGTCCACGTAGTGGAAATGGTGAGTTTTTATCATTGAACGTCGTGATGAGTAAAATATTGAGTCAATTTATTTGAAATATTAGTAAATGATAAGGAACCTTTTTTTTAATCAGATATATCCAAATATTTATTTTTAATTTAATCTTTTTAAAATATTATTATACATTTATTAATTAATTATATGTTATATTGTTCACAATGATTGTATTTAACATCAGGATGAGTAAAATAATTTATTTGCTTATTTTGTTGTCGTGTATGGGTGAAATATTCCCACTATGATGTAAAGCACTAATTCAATCAATCAATTGTTTATTTTGAAATTTTAGTACATGAAAGTTAACAAAGTCAGCTTCAGTGTCAGTTATTTAGAAATCTCACAAATGACGTATGTGTCTCTAAATGACAGAGCACGGTGGATATCTCTGCCTACACGTACGAGCGAACCCTGATGATGGAGCAACGAACACAGATGTTGAGAGACATGCGAGTGACGAAAATTGAGGTGAGTGGACTGCAGATATAACCCTAGTGACTTTTGTTAATTAGTTTATAACATTTTCTCTGCTTGAGACAATTGGAAATGCCCCAAAGATCAGAGATTGTGATTGATCCAAAAGGTAGAAGGGTTAAATTTAGTCCAAGAAATGTTATGTATTTTATGTTGAACGATCATTTTAGGATGCGCTGTGTACCGTGGCAATGCAGTTATCATCCTTGGTCTGTCAGTACCAGCCGGTGCTAGCAGGGTTACTGCAACATTCAGTGCTATAGATGTTGCAGTTTTCCTCCTGCCCTAAACTGACATGCTGTGATATAAGTGCAAGAATCTTGAAAGCGTATCTAAACCCAATTGGGGCTGTAAGTGGGTCACGTTTATTTTTACAATTCCAAGAATTACCCAGAATCCTCCAAGTTCCGGCGATAGACAAACACAAGTACATGTACTAGGCTTTGGGTTGATTAAACTCCGCTAAAATCTTAATACACTGTTAATATGGATCATGTGCTTAAGTTTCTGTTTGATTGAGAGATGAATCATGTTGTTCAGCATGGTCCACACGTTATAGATCGCAATACAACATAAGGTACGCAAATAAAACAACAGCTACGCACATGTCACTGTGTAGGTTATCACCAGAATCGTTAAACCGGATATGTCTAAAAATATAATTTGACCCACTTATGCGCGCTATTAAAAATAAATAAATAAAAAATGTTGGACAATTACTAAAAAGAAAATTAGAGGATATTTCCTTTAAGTAAGTTATCCTTAAAGGGGTATCACCAGAAATGTCAATCATAATTATTTTCCTTGACGGAATCATCTGATTGGTCAGTCAGTCTAGTATTATATGCTGAAACACCTCCTCTCTCCAGCCTCAAACAATCATCGACAAGTCGCATCTAACGACTGAAATGTCGGACGTAAAGATCCACTTGGATCCAGTGCCGGAGGAGGAGAATGATAGCTCCACGGATCCAATGGATCTCATGAGACAGAATGAGTTCACCTTCTCTCCACAGTCTGCAAAATTACTCAAAATAAAACCGTGAGTACCTTGTCCATGTTTTTCACATCTTTCTACAATAACTAAATCCTACCGTGAAGTTATGTTGAAAATAGACTGTAAATCAAACTTCAGCGATGGTTGAAAACTAGATTGGAAATAAAAAATTCGGTGATGGATGAAGAATAGTTGCAAATCAAAGTTTTTGCGATGGGTGAAAAATAGATTCCAAATAAAAAATTCACCAATGGTCGAAAAATAGATTGGAAATCAACAAAAATCAGCGCTGGTTGAAAAATATTGCAAATAAAAGAAATCTGTGATGGGTGAAAAATAGGCTACTAATCAAAATTTAGTAGTGTAGTGAGGAAGAGGAATACATGTATATAAAGAGATCCTCTAGTATAACTTTTCAGGTTTCAGATTTGAAAGCCAACTTTGATTTTTACCATACTGCTTGCTTTTTGGTTTGTGGGGATTTTAGATCTGCTTTAAAAATTAATTGGCTCGTAATGCTACTATGTGAGTTTACTGCTAGGAAGGTTAAAGGCACACAGTCATGGATTTGTTTACATATTTCATTGTCAAATATATTTTTGCATGAAACTACGTACAAATGTATATTGGGTAACCAGTTACATTTTTCACATATCCCACTGGTTTTCAATATGTTCATATTTATTCGTTTTTAATATTTAATATATAACTACATAGCTTTATTGGTACTAGTAGTGGTGAAAGGTTATTTTGGCCGTGTTCAATGATTAGATTTATCCCCCTTAGACTAAAGAAAATTGAGATATTACAGTACATTACCAACTGATTATTCGTGTTTTACCGGAAATGTAACTGCAATGGAATTTGACCTATCCTACAGTGGTGAAAAGATATTTGGAGGTACAAAAGCAATTATATGTATGTACTTTGCATTATTAACTCCAATTCGATCCAAATCGACAACTTAATCTGTGATTGTATGCCTTTAAACCCATTGCAATAATATATTTTTTTAATGAAAAGAGCATATTATTTTATGATTGTGTTTGTCTCAATTTCCAATGATGGCTTAACCACTATAAATTCTCAAGCATTAGATATAGGTTTATAATTACTAGTAGTTACGGGTATTATTTTCTATTTTAAGTATTAGTATATTATTAATGATACTTAATATATTCAACTGGCTTCATTGTGCCAATACGGGTATATCTCTTAAAATTAAACATTGGTGATGGGGATATGACATGCTTAATTTTTACTATAAAGAATAGAAAATCTTGTTTTTGCTTTTATAAATCTGCTAAGCATAGAAAGAAATTGTAGTGCCATGGTACAGCAAAGTACCAGCAATTAGATTTGATTCAAGATTCATATTTTGGACATGAATTTTATAATGAATTTCATTGTATGACATTCTGTTTTGTTATACTGTGTCTGAAGTTATGTAAAACAAATAATATTCTGTGTACCTGTGTGAAAGTTTTTCTTAAGATATGTTCTAAACGAACAATTGGGAATCCTCAAAAATATCAACAATAAATTAATTACCAGAAGTGTGTCATATCATATGTGTATCTATCAATTTAACGAAATATTAAATTTTACCATGTGGATGATCTTTGAATAACAAATATTAACTTGCATACTAAATAATCCATATTGAAGAATACTGACAATTCATTTGGATAGTAACTATTTTATTTACTTGCTGTACTTATATTGCACCCTGACATTTCTGTGTGGTGGGCATCTAAATCACCTCTGTAGTGTTATATCACCAGATGATTGACACCTCTATAGTGCTATAGGTATCTATATCACCAGATGATTGACACCTCTGCAGGGTTGTAGGCATGTCTATATCACCAGATGATTGACACCTCTATAGTGCTATATGTATCTATTTCACCAGATGATTGACACCTCTGCAGGGTTGTAGGCATGTCTGTATCACCAGATGATTGACACCTCTATAGTGTTGTAGGCTTGTCTATATCACCAGATGATTGACACCTCTATAGTGTTGTAGGCATGTCTATATCACCAGATGATTGACACCTATAGTGCTATAGGTATCTATTTCACCAGATGATTGACACCTCTGCAGTGTTGTAGGCATGTCTATATCACCAGATGATTGACACCTCTATAGTGCTATAGGTATCTACATCACCAGATGATTGACACCTATAGTGCTATAGGTATCTACAACACCGGATGATTGACACCTCTGCTGTTTGGTGGGCATGTCTATGACACCTCTGTAGTCTTATAGGGGTCTATATCACTGGATGATTGACACCTCGGTAGTATGACAGGCATCTATAGTGCCGGATGATTGACATGTTTGTGTTTCAGGTCTCAGTCACTCAAGCCGTAAGCAGCTTCGTCCTATTCACCTATTCACCCTAATGCTCAATGCATGGACTATTAGATGTTCCTTAAATGGCATATTGTTTTATGTTTAATATTAACATTGTGTTTTGTGGAAAATTCTGTTAGCCATTTTTTTGTAAACAAAGATGTAATTACATGATTTAATTGCCAAGTCATTTACAAAAATATGTAACAATTATGGGTGAAATATTCCTGCTGCAATGTAAATCACTGATTTAATTTTTTTTAATATTCAAAAAAAGAAGATGTTCATTTCAATCAATATTCAATCTTTTTCGTAATTTGAAATTAAATATCCTAGAATTGCATTTCTGAAATGTTTGATGTCTAACATCTGCATCTGATAGTCCACTCCACATAGCTCCACGTTGCTTACTAATCCTCAGTGTTAGTCGTACCTCCAGCTTATTCCATATATTTAATATGTGTTACATTAATTTAATATGTGTATTACCATTGGCATCTACATCAGCTTATTCCTCAAGAATTTCAAATTTCAGAAATCAAGGACGGATTAACAAATCTATGTCCACAAATTGATATGAATACATGAATATATATATATTATTTTTTATATGTTTATGTCAATAGTGGTATTATTTATTACATATCCCTGATTTCAGTTCACTAGCTGTGTCGATGTATGTACAGTCAATCGTTTTCTGCATTCGCTTTTACATTTATTTTGGATTTGACCCTATTGTTATTTTATTATGGAAACATTTTACCAGTTTTTATCAAAATCAAAATGATGCATGTATTGTGTTTTTGTTAACTTGTTTTTTCTTTGCGAATTGTAATGAATTACTGCAGATTTTGCTGTTACAAGTTGATGTTTAAGGCTCACCTGTGTGCAATATAACTGATCACACACTCCTACTAACAATAGTTTAATATTAACATTGTGTTTTGTTGAAAGTTACACTGCATGTAAGATCCTTGTTGACATAGATTACAGATGATGTTTTTTTACATGTATTAATGAAGGGTTTTTTTCCAGGTAGGAAGTACGAAATTTCACCATAATAATGTGTATAGCATTATATCCTCTGAGAATGTTACGATAATGGCATATTGCATTCTGTTGTTTGAAAGTAGACAGAGATGTAATATTAGTATTAGTAAAATACGAGTTTTATCAACATTTGAATTTTACTTTTGAAATCATTATATAAAATTTCAGTTACCCCTAAAGATTTACCCTATTCCTTCTCTGTTGATTGTTTGGGATAAGAATTTACAGTTCTTTAATTTACAGGCCAATTTTCTTCTTTCTTTTTTTTTCTCCATAAATTGTCTTTTCAAGTTTGTGTCGATGAACTTCTATTGTTGATGGTGTTAATTGGATTATATCATTTTAAATTTTTATATGTTTTACAAGTTTAGGATTGAACTTTTTATTCGAACTTTTTATAGGATGGCTAAAGGTAGGGTATCAATGATATGATGGTATGATAGGGTAGGGTCATTGGGCGAACAGGGAAGGGTGGTAAGGGGTTGTACAAGGGTTAGTAAGCAAACCCATAAGTTCCAGAAATGAGTAAGATTGGTGTGCAATACAGTGGATGAGAGCCTGCAGCAACTGCATGTTATAGTAAGACCTACAATGAACCATGGTTGAGACATGTGAAAACTAAAATATAGTGAAAATATTATCTAATGTCATAGCCACAATTTCTATCATTTAGAGTAAAACCAATTTTAAATTGTCTGGGTTTGTCTTTATACATAAAGGGTTAATGACCCATCCTCGCCAGATTATTCATTGGCATTTCCTTTTGAACATTTTCATATTTGTGTACAATTTTGGGTCAACTATTAAGAAATATTTTGAAAATATTGATAAAATTCTCACTATCATAAAATTTCTTCCAGCTCAAAAACAAACTTACTTTCTATAAATTACTCAGCAAATAAAAATCAAGATTAGTTATTTTTATGACCGCAAATGTCTTCAGTATTTGTTCAACCAAGAACAAAATAATATTTTAATATATAGATATATTATATACACTATATTTTCGTATTTTGTTTGCAGGGACTCTAGAAATGTGAGACGAATGCACACTGCTGTTCGACTCAACGAACACATCGTGGAGAAATCCCATGATGCTCAGCTAGTGATCTTAAACCTTCCTGCACCTCCAAAAGGCTTGTCCGGAGAAGAAAACTGTATCCTTTGTCAAATAACACAGTTTCTAATGCAGGGAGAGAATTAGCATATAATTCTGTAAAAACTGTTATCATTACTCCATATTATTATCATTGCTATTTGATTGGTCACTATTCATTTTGCATTTTGTGTATAAGATGGTTAAAAATCTCTTGGTGATGTGGCTCACAGAGAAGGGAGGTTACTCTATTCTTACCAACCCTGATCTATATCACTGTGTATCCATATCCCATGTACTATGTAAATGCAATGTGGCTTGCAGAGAACCATGGTTATCAATATCATAGCAACAAGGGAGGTTACTCTATTCTTACTGACCTATTTATATATACATGGGATATGGATACACGGTTATATATTTATATAGGTTCATTATGAATGTATTGATAAATTTATCGCATATGGATTTAATAAAATAATCCTAATCACATCAAATATTAAGTAAACATTGTTAAGATTTTATCACTTTGGCTCCAACTGCAATTCAAGTTCAATGATTTTAGAACACGCAATGAATATTTCTCGAGACAATTTTCATCGCAGTTGTTGCGTATAGGTGATATATCCTCACTTACTCATTCATTCATTCATTCATTCATTCACCTAGCTAACCTTTCATACCATTGCATATGGGCAAAAGATTCCTGTATATTGATCAATCAGCCTGAACTTTCCTGAACCATTGTCCAGATATGGAGTTCCTGGAGGTCCTAACAGAAGGTCTGGACAGGGTCCTAATGGTCAGAGGAAGTGGACGAGAGGTCATCACCATCTACTCTTGATGACTTTTTGACCCTAGGTCAACATCACAAACTGAAGTCACATATCTGAAGGAGAGAAAAACAAGGGGAGACAACTGCATGTTAATCAAAACAAAGATATATATGCAAAACTTTGTGTACATAGTTTCTACATATATTTTGATAAGCGCAATGTACACCTTGATCATTTCCATGATCAAGTATTAAATTATTGTGATGGTCTATTTTTATTTTGTTTTAAGAATCGGAGCGTTATTACAAAAAAAAATTTTAAACAGCAATTTTGTGAACAATTCTCTAGGCATCCTTCCTTTGATGGCATTCCTTGGAATACGAGTCAGTAACCATGGTAACAAACCCATGACTATGTTGGTGAATGTCAAAACCAATGATAATGTTAAACCCAATTCAATAGTGTCTCAATACATTTAAAAGAAAAGAAAACACACATAACCACATAACTTATGTCTCCCAACCCTGGATCCTCAAATTAACAACTTTATCTTTTTTCTATTTTTAATCATCATTAATTCCATCCTAACCGCCCATGGAAATATTAATTTCATCCCAAACCCAAGTTTCTACAACAGTCCAATTGTACCCCCATTGCCCAATCCCAATCACATTCCCTCACCCCAATTCTTCTCCCCAATCCTTCACCCCAATTCTTCTCCCCAATCCTTCACCCCAATCCTTCACCCCAATCCTACTCCAAAACTGAAAATCTTAGTCCCAAATCCTAATAGAAAAGTTCCATCAGTAATTTTTTAACTACTTAACACATTTCTGTTGTAGTTGACATTGTTATAAATTATAAATAGGCTTCTGCATGACAAAAAAGTCAGTCACAATTTGAGAAAATTGTCAGTAATAACTACACGATTAATCTGAAATAATCCACTTCACAATTAGTGAATTTTAGGCCAACAGAAAACAAATACAAACAAAGGTTATATCATAACCAAGCTAAGCGTATTTTGATGTTACAAAATCGTTAACATTTTCCACTCTAACAAATCGTTTAAACTGTTAAATTCAGGCAATATTTAAAGACCTACAATCACGGTAATACGTATAATAGAGCTTGTATGTTTGCTGTTTAAAGTATTGGTCGTGTTTTCGTATTTCATGTTGTCCAATCACAATGCTTCTCATTCGCCAAAAACATCGACAGCATTATTCATTAAAACTGCACCTCGAGTAACAGCTCAACTTTTTGTTGCGACCAAAACGTGTGCGTATGTTTGTTAGACATTCTTGTTAATTATCGTCTGCATTGGGAATACACTGCTATCAGTTCTGATGTCTCTAACCAATAAACTTGACATGACTTGGCTGAATGTTTTTATTTTCATTTTTGTTGTTGTTCGTTTAGGGACATTCAATGGCTGGTATGGTGCTTTTCTCAAAGAAGCACACGTTTCATGTGTTGTCATTGTATATCTGCCATATTTAATAATTGCAATGGTTCGTTCTTAAAGTGTTTGTTAGTTTATATACATGTGCTAAATTATGACAGGTTTGTCTGTATTTAACAGTTTGTAATTTTTTATTTTGAAAATAAAATAATTTTGAAATAATAATAATAATAATAATACAAAAGTCCAAATCCCCCTTTCTTTTGTACAGATTTCATCTAGGTCTAGACTATACTTTAATTAACCCGTTCTCTGCTGAATTCATTACCAATACTGTTGTATAGTGCATATACCTGTCAGGAGGTTAATTAACCCTCTTACTGCCCGATTAATTAACAATACTGTTGTATAGTGCATAAACAGTCGATATATGATTAATTAACCCTTTCTTGGCTGGATTAATCACAATCTCTAATGCTTCTCTTCTCCAGCATGAGTAGGGTTAATTAACCATCCTAATCCAGCATGTCCACATTCTAGGTGCCATACTCTCCATGAGAACATACTATGTCAATGACAGACTTTGCTTTGCTAGTCAAAATTTATATACATTGAGAAAATATGTAACATGTTTTGTTGTTAAAAGTGTTCTTGAACAACGTTTGCTAAAATAGCTGTACATTTCTCATGTAAATGACAAAACATTGACATTAAATGAATAGGGTACATGCTTACTTTTAACAATAATTAAAGATAAGATCAAGAGAAAGATATATATTTGTTTTATTTTGAAATTACCGTAATTATGCTATTAATTCAAACAGGTCAAAATAATATAGAAAAAATTAGCTGTTCAAATTATTATAAAATTACAAATGTTCTACACAAATTATTACACAATGGATATGTTTATGTTTACCTATGCATTTTACATGGTCCTGGTGAACAGTAAATATACACTATAAATGTCTATATCGCTTGTGAATCATATCCTTGAATGAGTCGCTAGAAATATACACGTTTATCACATATGCAAGTAAAGTACATTGAATTTATGCCATAGCTGATATTTATAGCACTTGTCCATCTTCCATACCATGTCTCCTGATCCATGCATTGTTTCTTCTTTATTTTTACAAAATCAAGGTGTGATATATTTGGTTGCTAGAAATGACAAATCTATTTTGTTTTGCATGAATAGTTTCTTTATTTACCATATATGTAAATGTATGCAAGAATTTCTTTTGTACTTTGTTTCATTTTCAAGCCATATTGAAGCACACATTTATTAGCTGGGACATAATTTATCACTACTTATAGCTGGTACAGCTATATGCACATCAAGTGATTTGTTTAGACCAGAGAAAAAACAGTTTTATGTTTAAGTTTCTAGTCAAAAGTCTCGTTATCATCAACGGTTATTTGTTTTGTTTCATACTTTGAAAGGTTAGTTTTGTATATAAATCTATTTTGATAGTTATGTCTGTACTTTGATAAGCTTTGCTTATGCAAGAAGAATACACCTGAAACTGAATGTTTTAGAAATGTTTTGCAATTGTTTTATTTGAAACACTTTATGTCTGTACCAGTGTCTTGTTTTGAAATGATAAAAGCATAAATTTCTTGCCGAGTGGGGCGCTGTGATGCAAAAGAAGACGTAAATTATTTTTTCGTTATAGAGGAATCCTGTGTATGCATTATTTTTTTGGACAAACTGTTACTTCATCACAATGACATGATCCAATGACGTGGCTATACTTAAATAATGGTTAATCATGACTGAAAAATATTCATTGTACTTTTTACAACTTTTATACAGAATAACACTGAAATAATTATGAAACTTTGCATTCAAATAATGTGCATATTTTATACAGGAAAATTTCTATTGTATCAGTCCTCCAATGTCTTTCCTGGTAATTGTGTGAGAAAAATATAAATTATTACATGTACAATGATACAGCTCTGAAGAGAGGTGTGTGTGTGTTTGTTTTTGTATGGCATGTTTGTGTTCTGTGTATGCAAATTATAAGTTCATCTTGTTCAGCCAGACTGGTCTATTTCTCCATTTACAGAAACATTTCTTCTCTCTTTTTCGTTAATTTGATAAATATTTAAAACAGTTAGATGTATTGAATAATACTTGATTAATTGACAGAATAATATTTATTATATATATATTATTTTTTTTACATTGTAAATTTTCAAGAACTGTGACAATTGCAGTGAGGAGTACCACTAGTACCACGGTACTGTAAACGGGAGAACTAGAACAGTGGCCTAACCATACTGATGCTTTTTAATAACTACGCATGAAACATTTCACATAGGTTGTACAGGTACATATGTACACAGTAAGACTGTATTGTAATAGATATTAATAATTATTCGTCACGTATGGGTGAAAGATTCCCGCTGTGACGTAAAACAAAAGTTCACTCACTCATTTAATTAATATGATTGGCTCTCAACCAAATATAGGATGTAACCAAATAGAAATATTGTACATTAATAACATATATGTTTGTATTAATTGTTGAATTATATGTTCAAAATTGTATTATTTAGAACTACAATAGCATGTCCCTCTTAATAAATTAGCTTGTCAATAAATTTTGATAAATTAAATATTTTGTATTTGTTCAGTATTGATACACATTTTTTCTTTTGCTTTAAATATAAATCTGTATTGCTTGAATTTGTAATTTAATATGTTTGTACACTGTTACAAACTTACGCATCTATATTTAATGCAATTGCTCATATCTTAGATATGCCTGCTTTGTATGGAACTATTTATTATACATGTACTAGTAGGTCCATGCTGACATCACACCGAATCATAGGCAAGTATTTTCATTCATTTTTATATTTTCATGTGTAGATAGTTCTTGGAATGCATGTACAAGAAATGACCTAAGTAACATTGTAGTACAGATTGGTATAACACACATGTATATCTGTCAAATGCTGTCTATGTGGGTTAGTGTACATACATAATCTATTTTGTAGGGGTATATATTTCTGTGAGCGTCTTTTGAAGACAGAATTTTATATATGGGCAAGAGAAATTTTGAAAAGCATAGTGTACATAGAAAAATGAATAATATTGTAAAATATATTAAATTATTTGTGATCACTTGCTGAATAAATGTTAGCATATTAAATCATGCCTTTATGGATTTTGTTTGTGTATGAGATGGCTGCAGTGTATCGGTGGATCATTTACAGTTGAATTTCGGATGATCCTTGCTAACTGGCATCTGATACTAGTCAGTTTAGAGTGCAAGAAAATACAACTGTAACACCTTCTGCACTTAGTGTTGTGGTAACATGTGAGGACCGGCTGGTACTGACAAACCAGCTCTGACATTGATGCCAGAGAGAGCTCAAACTCTTTTGATGTGTGGTTGATTGCCCACTGTGCTACCACCAACGTGTTTAGTGACAAGAAGATGATGATGATTATGATTATGATTGTGGTGGTGGTGATGGTTGTGGTAATCTTTATTACGTAAAAAAATAAAGACTGGTGTCAAGGAAATGCAATATATATAACAGTCTAATCACATACTTGTGTACACATGAAGTTCGCAGTATGACACCAGTATATTACCTACAAAGTACCTACACAGTACACTATTACAACAATGATCTAAACTGACAGACTGTCCACATGTATGTATAATGTTCAGATAATTAATAAACACAAACAACAGAAGAAACGGAGAGTTACCAATATTAGTAATGTATGGCAGATAATTCACTTCGGAAGATGTATGTATCGCTACCAATACAAGAATACTGCCTTGGTCTGAACTGAATGCTTCAAGAACATCAAGAAAACTAAAAGATAGGTTTATTCTAGCTGATTGTGATGTATTTTAAAGTAATAGTATTCAGCCAGCTTTTCAAATGCTCGGAATTCAATGCTTCAAGAACATCAAGAACACTATAAGCTAGGTTTATTCTAGCTGATTGTGATGTATTTTAAAGTAATAGTATTCAGCCAGCTTCTCAAATGCTCTGAATTCAATGCTTCAAGAACATAGGTATTCCTCTAGTAGACAGCAATGTGTTATATATTTTAAACCCCAGCTCCACCAACTGTCTGAATTCAATGCCTCAACAAGAACATTGGTACATATGCCGGTATTCTTCCAATACAAGCTCTAGATTAAATGCTTCGAGAATATAATGTGTTCCTCTATCAGATTGCAATATTAGTATATTAAGTATTAACCCTTCCCCAACTCTCCTAACTCTCTGAATACAATGCTTCACTAGCACATGTAGGTAGTCCACTGTTAGATTGTAAAGTGTCAAGTATTGAAGCGCCACCCACCCTCATCCCTGTAGAGTAACTCTTAGATAACCCAAACAACAAAGACGACAGACAGGAATTTGTTTTTTGATTGTGTAGTCTCAAACCAATTCTTCAGTAAGAATAATGGTCGAATATAATATGATCTGCGTTTAACATGTTTAATGAAAGCTACATTTAAGAATTCAGTACCGTTATATTTAACTATTTAAAACGAACATAATCGTATATATTTAATGAGGACAGGTACCACTATTACACCGAGGTGCAGGTGGTAGCGTGGCCCGGCATCAATGTTCGCGAAAGTTACCTTTCTGACGCGATATTGCTAGGATGTGCTGTCTGTAGAGTGGCAATGCAGTTATCATCCTTCGTCTTGTCAGTACCAGCCGATGCTCGCAGGTTTACTGCAACATTCAGCGCTACGGATGTTGCGGGTTTCCCCCTGTCCTAAACTAACAAGTTGTGATATAAATGAAAGAATCTTGAAAGCGACTTAAAACCCCACTAAAAAAACAAAACAAAAAAACCCCAGGAGTTACGACTCTCGTAGCGCTACGATTGTTCCGTGGAATGGGTCCGTGGTCCTTTATTACAGTATGTTCAAAATTGGCAAATTACGACCTTGACAGAAAAAAAATCTACATTCTACTATCTCAGTGGCTACACTTCATCATTCCAACTGCAAATATAAAATAAGCTAAGTCTTTAATTACACAGAACTAATATTTACATAAAATGTAAATCTACCAGGCAGTGGTATCATGGGAATAAATTACAAATAGCTTATTGCATGTCATGACAACCTCTTTGATCTTGTGGGTGATGGTTCACAAGTGATACACGCATATTCACTTCCCAGGCTTCTTTCACATGCTGATTTACTACATGGTGAATATCACACTAAATTAACTGCAGACAGAGATACTTCTAAATCAAGTAAAGAAATAAATCAGCTCTAATTTTGAAGAAAAAACGAGAAAGAAAATAGAAAGAAAAACACCCAACCATTTGCTTTAAATGCCAAACCTGTATGTCTAAATTGCCGTTTGTCTAATCTCCATTTACAGAAATGAGCAGCGGTACTGCGGGTGGCTTGGGGAACACAATACTTGTAGTTTGTGGATGATAGCTATATTTAGGAGCGGGAAACACAAAATATTACCCTATAAATTAGAAATATACATATTTACTATGATGCATTAAACCTACATATGGACATGCACATAATATAACTTCATGCTAACACAATGTTGATTAGCTACGCGCTTTCAAAGCAAACTAAACATACTCTATCTTTCTTTTTCTCTCTCTCTCTCTTTCTCTCTCTCTCTCACACACACACACAAACACAAACACACACACATACATACACACACGCACACACACACATACACACGCACACACACACACGCACACACACACACACACACACACACACACGTACGTGAATAAAATACC
>JAUTBT010024113.1:0-20289 GCA_032361225.1 Lepetodrilus schrolli
GCAGAGATACGACAGAAATAGCACTTTTGGTCGAATGGGAGGGTTATGACATCACGGACACGAGAGAAGGGTATATACGATGAAAATGAGTTGGGACTGCGCCTCCGGACCTAGGGGGACGACTGAGGGGTACGACCCGTGCTAAATCTATACGGTGTGTTTCCCGGAATAAAACTATTCTCAACTTAAGCATCTTCTTGACTGGTCTTCACGACAACACAGAAGAAGGAGACCAGTGTCCGGAGGGTCACAACATATCGCACATCACAACAAAGGAAGTCATAAAGAATTAATACTCCCAAACGTGCCGGACGGACAAGAACATGAGGGACCCGAGCTTCCCAAACATATTATACATCCAGTATATTGATAAAAAATTAAGGTAATGTTGAATGGGTTTTACAAAAGTCGAATGTAGCCCGCTCTACAAGTCCATGTGATCACAGATAGTAATGTAGGCTTACGTGCATTATTGTTCGGTATTTCGTGGCTTGGATATTATAGTGTTTTTTATCGTTGCGTGTAGATTTAAAAAAAGGTAAAGTCTTAATATTATACTAGATAAAATAAGCATTTCCCTCACTCTCTAACACCACTGGAGCTAGGGCTAATATTGTATAATTTAAATGTCATTTTCGACTACACATTAATAATAACCTAATGAATTCCTAAAACAACAATAATTGTTCACGGATTTGTTTTCACAAATACATAAACATTGGGCTTCACATAAATACAATATTTTACGCATACAATCATCACATTTATTTAACAATGCGAGTTGTTACATACTGCCAATATTTGTCACAACTACGTTCCTTCTGGATCTAAACTTAGAGGAATTCTCTGGTTGCTATTTTAATTATATTTAATAGGTATTCATCCAAGCCTCACCGGCCGAAAACGGAGTTCCGAATAGCAATGTCTATTCTATCATTGCGATATATATTTGACAATCTGCCGCTTTCAATTTGGTAGCTTATGGTTACAGATTCTAAATTTTGTAAATATCATTCGTAGTTCCAAGGGCAGACTATAAATAATTTTCGAAAGAGTGATTCCCCACGAGAGCTTCGTAAACGATACCCAGGTTAATTTCTAAAATCACGTGACGTCTAAAATAGTTCGACTATGACCATCGTGATACTATGACGTTGCGTTGTCATGACGTCGTTCTTGCATTGTCTTATTCCTTTTCCGATCCGCCATGGGTTGCGTTGGTAGTAGATCTAAGAGCAACAAAATACATCCTGTTATAGAAGACGTCGTTAGTCCTACAACAACTAATTCTATAATATTTACAGCGATTCCCAGAGTAAGACCTTTAGGGGCACATCATAGTAGAAGGCCTGTAGTTCCACGAAGAGTAAATTTACCAAGTCTACCTCCCGTCGTCTAAAAAGAGGTATTTTTCAATACTATACTATCTTAACGGTATCTATATAGTGTGGCTATTCCAACATATATTTGGCATTGCATATTAATTGATCATTGCTCTATTCATTATCAAGGCAACCATACGTATCAGATATTATAAAGCCGCACCATCGCGCAAATAATTGCAAGAAAATATAACATGTATACTAACTAATAGGGGGCATAATAATACCTTCAGTATCATTGTTTACACTGGCATACTGACTGTTCAGCTACAACGTTAGTCTTAATGTACAGTCTGTTCTCAATCCTTTTTATTTCTGTAATAGCTAGGAGGCCAACGGCCCATATACAAACAAGTTCACATTATGTTAATATTGTGACAAGAGATCTGCAACATCAGTCGCAATTCACCAAGGAATAAGGCATGTAATTAAATGTATATTTGTTGTTAACACAATAGACAATAAAATGTAACTAGAGTTGGGTGAGTTTGATAATATAATGGTAGATATTGTAGTCGAAAATGACATTTAAATTATATAATATTAGCCCTAGCTCCAGTGGTGTTAGAGAGTGAGGGACATGTTTATTTTATCTAGTATAATATTAATAGACTTTACCTTTTCAAAAATCTACACGCAACGATAAAAAAAAAACACACTATAATATCCAAGCCACGAAATACCGAACTATAATGCATGTAAGTCTACATTACTATCTGTGATCACATGAACTTGTGGAACGGGTTACATTCGACTTTTGTAAAACCCATTCAACATAACCTTAATTTTAATCAATATACTGGATGTATAATATGTGTGTTATAATACGTTCATGTGCTCAAGATAGTCACCATCCCCGCTTGTCAGTTTTATAGGTAATATATAGATATGCATATAAATTTTATTAGTGCTCACGCAAGTCAGCATCACATAAAGCCGAGTGAGCGGTATATCTATTAATAGACAAACCAGTCTGAGCGGAGATGTAGTCTTGCCAGAGCCATCCCCGGTTGGACTGGTCTGCTGGTAGACCCTTCTCTAGTACACCGTACTTGAATGACGTCACATGTCTGTCTGAGAACACATCGCACAGTTGAAAGGAACACGCCTTATGTTTTGACCGACGACACATGGTACACGGATGTTTGAAAAGTTACAAGCTGGTTACTTAAAGGCATACCATCGAGTTCGAAGGTTCTAAGGTTCGAAACGAGCTGCGCGCGATCTGTTAAACGTAAAGAACACTCACTTCTTCGTTCTATTATCACAAAACACTGCTATTCAATTGCCATGCTTTATTTTGCACAGTGATCACTTCGGCAGCCATGACACTGAGGTTAGGGAGGATAAGCCAATTTTTCAAATAAAAATAATACGTCATGTGATACACCGTTGGAAAGCTTAGAACAGAAATTCAGTACAGAGATGTTTAAATTTTGTATTTTATTTTATCTTTCTATCTCCTCATTTGAATAAGTTATTACCTGTTAAAGTGCAGACGGGTAGCGATTATTTTTCTGCTATCCCATTTCTGTCCACACTAATCGTGATGTCTGGGACTAATAAAACGTGAAACTGTCTTTGTTGAATTAATACCAATTTATGTATTAATTTATAAAAATTTACACCAGAACTTCCAAGTCCCCTGTCTTCCGATCCTTCAACAGTTTGTATGCGTAGATATCGTCATCATCGTCGTACTTGATTTTTTCCCCCAAGTCCCTGACCCCTAGCACCCATGATGTACTTCCAATATCAATCGGATGAAAACCTTGGATCTTTTTCTCAAACTTCGAGTTCATCTGAGATTAGACATGTATCCACCTTGTCTTTACATTCATCAGAAATATGGCTTTGAGGGCACAATAAGCCAGAAATGTTCATGTTTTTGACAGTAGCTGCACATGGTAATCGTTCTGCTTTCATCGTGTTCATCATGCATGTCAACTTGCGCCAATACAGATGAGATAACTTCACTAACTTTTGGTGTTGCCATATTGTTATCTAAAAGGTCATATACACAGAGCATCAGTTTAACACTATAATTTTGTTTCACTTTCATCATAGAAAGAGACAGTGTCGTTTGTTTAGGTCTGTAAAAGTAAGCAATATCAACTTTTGGATTTTGGAATTGGTTTTCAAGGTCAGACATTCTCTGTTCATCTTTGTTTGACCATCTTGGTATGAGCATCAACACATTTTTGTAATTTCCTGTTACAATTTTTACACCTTGCGTCTACAGTAGTTTTCCCTGTTCACTGTTATTTTTAGCTCAGTTGTCTTTTTAGCACGTTTTTCTTTTAATTCACTGCGACGTTAAACACCAAACTAACTAACTAATCTTTTAATTCATGATTTTGTTTTGATAGAATTGTATTTTCTTCACTGAGGGCATGTACCTTTTCCACGTGTTTCTTCAAGTCTTCAGAAAGAGTTGTATTAGTTAACAGAATATTAGAAGCGGAAGCAACATATTAGTAAATAGTACGAAAACTGGGCTACCCTAAAATGGGGAAACTACATGGTACAATCACGGGTTTGTTTACATATTTCATGGTCAAACATACTTATACATGTAAGTCAGCATGATATCTTGTGAACCGATACATACATTTTAAGTTATTGGCCCCAGCCGAAGGCATGGATAAGGAAATTGACACTGCCATATGACCATTAACATATTACCAAGCTGGGAGCCTTGGATAGGAAATGTTGATTTTTCTGCATAGTTATAGGCCTGAATGTCAGTAGCAGACTACCTGCTAACTGCCAATATTATCCACATCCAAATAGAAAATATAGTTAGATTCTAGTGTTAACATTATATTATCTTTGTGATTGCTTCCTTTCAGCTTACCAACATGAGTGAGCGAAGGGGAATGAAACGACCCAAGTCCTACTATCGTAAGTCGAGTCATGGGAAGAGACAACGGCTGAACACATTAGCTGCTGGAATGAAGGGTTTCTTGGTGACCTGCAACACTAATGAGAAAGGAGCAGTGAGGGAGTGTTACAACATACTCAATGAATACGCCGACGAGCTGTATGGTTTAGAACAGGTATGTCGACACTCTCAATCTCAACTAAACACTAAGAGAAGACTGGGCCAGATTAGTATTCGTGTTAACTGTATAGACAATTTGGTAAATGTTTTAATTAAAATTGAAATAAACAGAATATTGATGTCAATGTTATATATATTGAATTCTTGGCGATTTGGTATAAAATGAAGACTTGCCATCTTACATTACATCACATAATGGGTGAAATATTTCTGCTGCGACGTAAAGCACTATAGTTTGGCATGAAATGCATTGACGCCCCCGTTTCTCCTTCACACACCCACACTTGCAAATCAAGCCTATTTGCTTGTTCCTTCTTTAGGACGTCGCACCTGTGCATAAAATAATACTTAAAATATTTAGCTATCGCTATATAAACGAATTTTTTTTTATTAATGGTGCAAAAATGTTCGTTTTTTCATTTTGGTTTGGGCATAGAAAATAAGAAATTGAAGTTATTTGTTTTTCATTCCATGAACTATTTACCAAGATAATCTACGAAATAGGGGTGTCAATGCATTTCATACCAAACTACAATCAATCCATTACTTTGAATATGAATATCGGAGTATTGTGACAGAACGAATAAAGTGGTCTATTGGCATGATTGGTTTGTGATTGAGACCACGTTTTTATTTGCAGGTGATGGAAAAAAAAGATGCAGATATAATCTCGTCGAACGAGAGTGATGACGACGAAGATATGGAAAAGGCCATGGCAAAAGAGGTCAAGGTCATGAAAAATCAGCAACTCCTGGAGAGGCGCTTTCAAAACACCGACAGCAGAGCCAAAAACTGTATCTTCATAAGAACAACAGTGGAAGATCCATCAAAACTTCATCACAAAATATTCTCAGATTTCTACGAGAAGAAAATTAACAAAGCAAGATTCGCAATCCGCATGTGGCCTATCCTGGGTACATGCAAAGCTTCCATTGAAGAGCTCAAACTCCTGGCTGAAGACATCCTTCCCAAATACTTCTCATCTAAGATGGGGCAAGACAAGAGCTATGCTGTTAATTTCAAAGCTAGAAATAACAGTAGCATGCGTCGTGATAATGTCTTTTCTACTGTAGGCGAGATCATCAGGGGTTTGAATCCTCTAAACAAAGTCAATTGTGACCATCCAGAAATATCGGTGTTTGTAGAAATCATATGTAATGTCTGCTGTTTGGGTGTGGGAACAGACTTCTATAAATTCAAAAAGTACAACTTGCACGAAGTTGTGAAAGATGACAAGAGTGACACAAGTGCGAGTGAAGCAACACTTAAGGAAAGCAGCCAGCCCGTGGAGGATGGTGACATTTGTCGGACATCACCGAAAGACATCCAGAGTCGGGATGGTTGTGATATGCAGTACAATGTTTGTGGTAACTCAGATGGTATCGATGATGCCAAGACAGAAATACCAATACGGGTAGAGAAAGCTGGTGGTGCTGAGAGGACCACTACAGAGACTAGTAACGGTAATATTAAGCCTGCATCAGTTTACAAAGACTGCTCTGGTGCTGCATCTGATAGCAAGATTGCCACAACCCAACAACCGGGAGATCAGGGTCAAAATGAAAATACAAACAATGACATTAGCTAATTTATTGAATCGTACATTCATGTTTCTCAATTGAATGTTTTGTGAATAAAATTATAAGAAACTTATGTAATTCTAACACATTCATGAAGATCGGGGCCTGTTGCTCAGAATTCTTGTAGCTATAATAATAAATAATAAGACTGCTTGTAAAGGTATATTCACACCAGCCTTAAGATGTCGTATGACCACCTGCAATGGGTGAATTTTGGGCGGTTGCGGACCACTGTGAATTGGAAGACCAATTTTAGGGATCTGCTATAAATGTCTGTTGTTCGCACAGAACACTTTTATTAGTACTATGGTCCAACTGTGGCACGATATTCCAAGTGAGCTAGCACTATAAAACTAGTGGAAATCCAATGTATACACATAGTGCCAGCTCACGGTTTTATAGTGCTAGCTCACTGGAATATCATGCCACAGTTGGATCATAGTTTTCACAGAACACTTATTATATAGTTAATGCATGAGGAGACAGGGGCGGGTGGTAGAACGTTGGACTTCGGAGCCAAAGGTTCCAGGTTCAAATCCTACTCCGGCATCAATATTCGCGACGCAATATTGATAGGATGCGATGTCTGTAGAGTGGCAATGCAGTTATCATCCTTGGACTTGTCAGTACCAGCCGGTGCTCGCAGGTTTACTGCAACATTCAGCGCTATGGATGTTGCGGATTTCCTCCTGCCCTAAACTGATAAGTCGTGATATAAGTGAAAGAATCTTGAAAGCGACTTAAAACCACAATAAAATTAAATAAAAACCATTGCATGTTGTAGAAACTTAGGTCATTGTTTATCTCTTGTCATGTTTTTATTCCGTGGATTAAAATTTGCAGTAAGGTCCTTATTGAGTGACTTGGTTTCTGTTCCTAGATGGAAGATTCCAAGAAGTTCATCGAATGTTTCTCATTCACCATGCATCAGTATTTACAGGCACTGGCTGTCATAGTGCCCATTTTCAACTACATGGTATGTAGTGGCTTTATTTACCATTAACCGAACTGTAGTGGCTTTATTTACCATCAACCAAACTGTTGCATTGATTTGACTTTGTCACCCGTATCAGCTATACCGTAATTAGTGTAATTAGTGTAATTACCGTAATTAGTGTAACATTTTGGGGGTTGGGTTTTTAGGAAGTAAATGCAAATCCTGCAAAGTAATACTTGTCCTATAATTATTTATGTTTCCAGAACCGGTTT
Organism: Lepetodrilus schrolli; assembly: GCA_032361225.1. Classification (NCBI taxonomy): domain Eukaryota; kingdom Metazoa; phylum Mollusca; class Gastropoda; order Lepetellida; family Lepetodrilidae; genus Lepetodrilus; species Lepetodrilus schrolli. The sequence continues at coordinate 7,236 of JAUTBT010024113.1, forward strand.
TATGTAGAAAACAAGTTGAAGAAGGACCTCAATGAAGAACTAAGAAGACTGTTCCGCATCCACGTAGCAGACCATCATATTAATATTTTACTACGTAAATATAACTTTCACTTTGAACTGTGGTTATTTTTTTCAACTAGTTACTCTAATTAAAACTTGTTTACTCCCTTTCGAATGTGAGCGATTTTACCTGATTATGTTATATCTTACTTTAGAATATTTTATGAATATTTGCAAATGCCAAATCTCCCTTATCATGAACAGTGTATAATGCCACATTACTAAATGACCATTCTGTTAGTACTATAGCATGTCCTGTGTCGGAGTACGGAACATGAGTTTGTTTTCCAGCTCTTCTAGAGGAGGTCAGTCGTCAGCCCTTTGCTATAGCTCCACAAGTGATGGCAAATCTGATGAGAAACATGCACCTGTTGAATCCAGGTGAGTCGTGTGTAATCAGTAACATTCAGCGCTACGGATGTTGTGGGTTTCCTCTTGCCCTAAACTGACAAGTCGTGATATAAGTGAAAGAATCTTGAAAGCATCCCTCCCTATTACCCGACATATTAGTGTTCAAGTTGAAGCAATTGTTCTAACGAGTATTCGTGTTCTTCAGGCTACTACTGCACGCTGGGTGCGTCGTTCAACCGCCCCACCGATGGAGACACTGGCGACATCTGTCCCATGGGGCACTACTGCCCTGAGGGAAGTAAAGCACCAGTGGCCTGCGCCATCGGCTACTACCTGGACAGTACCCGCAACAGCGTCCCGACTGCATGCAAGATCTGCACACCAGGTGGGTCACGTGTATTCAAAATGTACTGTAATTACTGTAATAATTTGAACAGGAGAAAATAATTAGATTTGTAGCTGTTTGAATTATTAGAAAATTATAAAAATAGGAAATGATGTTTTCGTATAATTAGGGACAATTAAATTAAAGTACAAAATATTATGGTTGTAAATGAAATGGTAAAAGGACTTTTTTTTTTAAAAAAATTTATTTTAATTTTTAACCTTATCACTGCTGGATTAAAAATGATTGTGTTTGCATAATTATAAAATTACAATTTAAAAAAAACAATGGTCATGTTCATATTTTTAGGGTCGGAAAAAAACTATTTTTGCCGATTAATTTAATTTATTTTCATATTTTCATAGTTTTGTATTTTTGATCATGAGATAAAAAAATAAATAAAAAATTAAATAAAAATTAAATATGTCAACAAACTGTGGTAGTATGTCTTTAAAAGAACAATTATTATTCAACTAGTAGTATCCATTTAATTAGAATCCCAGTCCTGTAATACAAATGTTATTTTCATGCAAATTTAATCATTCATGTAATAGTATCTCTTGAATTTGACTCAAACAAATTTACTTTTCAGGCAAGTACTGTCAACAGGAAGGGTTGGCCTCCCCTAATGGCGATTGTGACCCAGGTTTCTACTGCCCTGCCGGTACCACCACAGCCATTCCAGGCAACCACTCCTGTCCCGAAGGATTCTTCTGTGTTGGGGCTAAGTCAGCACCTGAGCCCTGTCCTTCTGGAACCTACCAGGTAAACATAGCAGACAGTTGTCTGGCGAATAGTGTCATGGAACTACAAGATAGTTTCCTAACAACTTATTAACATAATGTTTTCTTTAGCGATTAGATTAGATTAGATTTGATTATTTTAATAGCAACTGTTATATTGCCATATTCTGAGAAGAACCAGTAATATGAATTGAAAATACGGAATATTAAATCATTTATATTACTTGTTTGGAGAAATAGCAATGGTTTTAACATAGGTGTAGGATGATGAAATGGGACAATGTTGATCCAAAGGTTTGAACACAAGTTGCCTGGATTGTGTCCAACACTACCATTTAGAGCATTTTTACCACACATGTATTTATTCATTCTCGTCATTACTGCTACAGGTTATGTTTCACACTTGGCTACAACAACACCGAGACCAGTAGGTCCATTTTATTTCGCATGCAGCTGTTGCAATACAGAACTAACATCTTGTCCTTTCAGAGTCAGCCTCAGCAGACGTCCTGTCTGACGTGTCCTGCTGGCTACTACTGCAACGCCACCGGGACGCCTGTAGCGCTCTACGACTCCTACGTCTGTCCAGAGGGCTATTATTGTCCGAACGGAACAGAATATCCCGAACAACATCCGTGCCCTAAGGGATACTACAACAACCGCACAGGTAATTGTTACGTGGAAGTCGGACATGCCAGACTATATTTGAAGTTATGTGACGGCAACAGTAGAATTAATTATTGCCATAAATGTATACTAGTATTTAATATGTTATATCAGCTTTTTGGTATCTTAAATTCAAGAATTACCTGAATCGTAAGTTTATATGAAAACAAAATGCATTATACCAGGTTGTATTGTGTTTCAATTCCTTTTGATCAGACCCACAAGATTATGAAATCTTTTATGATTTCATGCTCAAGCTCAGATTTTATATGAGGATTTGTGAACAAAACTTTGCGTTGAAGAGGAAATCGTACTCAATAACGTTCGTAATCTCCATGCCACTTACATATCTTTTACGTTGTATTGTTATCCTGAAGGTGTGCCCGATGTAGGGGGATGTGCAGGGTGTGTTGGAGGGATGGCATGCGACAGAGACGGACTGACGTATCCCATCAGGCCGTGCAGCGAAGGCTACTTCTGTCGTGAGAAGGCTACATCAACAACGCCAAACCAAGGTGAGTGTCATAGCTGTTCTCTGTACATTGTTTTGTATTTTTTATCGTGAGACAAAGAAATACACACAAATTTATTTTGTATATATTAAAAACCAGTGGGATATGCGAGAAAATGTAGCTTGTTGCCCAATATACTTAGGTAGACAAATCAAATGTACATACTTTCAGGTGATATATGTTTGACTATGAAATATGTCAACAAACCGTAATTGTATTATGCCTTTAAGTAGAAATTCACTCCCACTGACTTAACTTAATAATACATAAACAGCAGATCTGGTACTTTCTGAGCTGTTAGTTCTAAACCATTTGTTATGTTATTCCTGTGCAGGTGTCCAAGCCAACGAGTGTCCAGTTGGTCACTACTGCCCGGAGGGGACGTCAGAGCCGCTGCCCTGCCCTCTGAGAACATTCAACCCCACCGCCGGAATATTCGCCCTGAACCAGTGTCTCAACTGTACTGGAGGCTTGTACTGCAACCAAACAGGTGCCTAGCAATCAGCGAAGAGTGCTATTAACTGTTGTAATCATCCATAAAACGCATTAATGTACAGAAAATTATTATGTTAGCAAAATGAATTATTAAGATGTATCAATAATTGTTTTAATTGAAATAATGATTTATAAAGTACATAATTCATAATACGTGCACATGTGTGGCACCAATCACAAATTCCTTTTTTACTGATTCAAATGTTTATCTAGATGCTTTTGACAGGGCTTTCATGAACTATTAATTATCAACTATTAATTAAAGTATCTAAATATAAATAAGCCAATCATCCAACACGCGTGTTTTTCTGTCCAGGTCTGTCGACTCCGAATGGTCCATGTAGCGAGAGGTACTACTGTCCCAGTGGGTCGGAGGTCATCACAGAACTGCTGTGTCCCCAAGGTTACTACTGTGGGGTGTCGACCCAGGACCCTGCACAGTGCCCCAACGGAACGTACTCCACACAGACAGGACTTGCTCAAGACTCTGAGTGCAGCAAGTGTCTCGCGGGGAAATACTGCAACGGCTTCGCTCTGACGTCCGTCAGTGGACCGTGCAAAGCAGGTCAGCTCACCGGTTCATTCTTGAGTACAATCATTGTCCAGGGCCTGAAATCTAGAAAGAAAACTCAGTTCCAATTGTTAACTGAAAACTGCATCTCTGGAAAACAAACTGATAGTTTTTTTAAATATCTAGGTGATTCCACAGTGGTAGATATCTAGGTGATTCCACAGTGGTAGATTAGCAAGTTTTGGAGTTGAATATCCCAAGTATGAACCCAGCCTGGGGACTCGACCGGCTCCAATGTTTGCAAGTGCTGTCGGTACTGTCACAGTGTAGTTTTCATCCTTGGTTCATCAATACAAGCCGGTGCTCTCAGGTTTACTTTTACAGGTGTTTCTTCCTTTTGTAAGGATTTGACGTGGTCCTGTTAAATACATGGTGATGGTCTGGTTACAGGGTACTACTGTCCTGAAGGGTCTAGTGTGGAGACTCAGATCATCTGTCCAGCTGCCAAGCACTGTCCTGTAGGTAGTGCTGTTCCTAAAGACTGTCCTGCCGGCCTCTTCGTGGACTATGATGGAGGATCCATATGTCAACCTTGTCCAGAAGGTATATGCTTGAGAGCTTTCTATTTCGATACTTAGCGAATAATAAACAGTTAGTTCACAAATCAGCCCGAATCAATTTTCTTCTGTTTTTGTATATAATAATGCTGAACCACTAGTGGGAGATTTAATTATTTTGCCTTTTGAAGAGAAATCTTTATGCCATCCCCAGGGAGTTGAGAAGGTATAATGAGTGCTAATAATAGTGTAGTGCTTTGAGCATGCACCTTGTGCATGGAATCTAACTAGTGATCTAAATATACATTATTATTATAGTATTATTTATTTACACAGGTTTAGAATAGCTTTGTCTTTACTTCAATACCAGTAGGTGAAAGTTCTCTTTTCATAGTATCCCTGAGAGTCTTCTTTTTTTTAAATCAGCACTTATAATTTCCCGTTCTGATTACCATTTTCTAATGATGCCATCTACTTGTGTCCTAGGATACTACTGTGTCCCTGAGCTGACTGTAGCCGGAGACGCGAACTCTGCCAAGCACCCGTGTCCTCAAGGCTTCTTCTGTCCCAACGGGACCGGACACAACTGGCAGTCCTGTCCTGCCGGGACATATAGCAGTACGCCAGGACTGAAGGAAGCCTCAGAGTGCACACCCTGTGCTAGAGGACAGTTTTGTCAGGGTCAGTATAGTATCATTCATTCATTCATTTGTTCATTTATTCATTTATTTATTTATTTATCATAATGAAAATTAAATTAATAATATTAATGTTACTATCTCATAATGTTGGAGCTCCTGCAGTGACATCTAACTCCAAAATCACTCATGAATTTGGCATAGCACATTTAACCCTCTCCTTGCTGGATTAATCACAGTAACTATTTATATAGGGTATTTTCAGTCACATCCAACAGAAATAATGTTAAATTACCTTTGTGTGTGACTTCAAAGGAAACTTTTTTTTACAGGTTCCAACCTCACCACACCATCTGGAAATTGTGACGCTGGCTACTACTGCGTCTCGGGAGTGGACAAATCCAACCCCACCATGATTGATGAAAACCAATGCCCCACTGGCACCACCCACCCAATCATTGGTCACATCTGCCCGGCAGGACACTACTGCCCAGAAGGTACGGAATATCCCATTGGCTGTCCACCCGGATCCTACAACACACTGACCAACCAGGGCAAGTGTAAGATCTGCCCTGCGGGCTACTACTGCCTGGCTAACACGACCGACTACACTTCGTTCACGTGTCCGTCCGGGTACTACTGCCAGAGCAACACCACCCACCCACACCAGTACCCCTGCCCCCCAGGGACACTGAACAACGTGACCACCCAGCAGACCCTGGCCTCGTGCGTGCCGTGTACAGCCGGCAAGTACTGCCAGGGTGACGGAAACTCCTACCCAACTGACGACTGCTCCGGGGGTTGGTACTGCAGCAATGGATCCGCTGAAGCTCAGGTAAGGTTTTCCTTCCTTAATACCATTTCTCTGGTTATTTTAGCCTAGAAATGATTTACAGTCCTAGGTATCATTTTCCCCAGGTTATTCCAATAAATGAAATTTTTGTTAATTTTTATTTTAAAGTTAAATTGATTTATGTCTCCTCGGATCAGTAGCATTCAGCTATGATCAACAATATCTATTGACAAACAACACAGATATTTTGATCAAGCACATATCCATGTTTTTGTTAGATGTTACAGGAAGTCACCCAGCTACATGTATGTCTCTGAGGAGCCTACATCTATTTCATAAAAGTATTATGGAATCCCAACATCTTACTGAATATTTTGTACCTGGCAATCAATAAACCCTTAACCCTCTGCCTGCTGGATTGATCCTTTGCACTGCTATGTAAAGCACTGCCACCACTAAGAAGGTTAACAACAGTTTCCAATCTCTCCTTACAGCCGACGGACAGCAACACTGGAGGCAAGTGTCAGCCTGGCTACTTCTGCCCCATAGGATCCTACGAGATGACGTCGTGCACGCCCGGCAAGTACTGCAAGACCGCCGGCCTGGCTGCACCTACTGGAGACTGCAACGAGGGCTACTACTGCCCACTAGGATCCACCAAGCACCTGCAGACGATCTGTCCCTTGGGTCACTACTGTCCCACCGGGTCCCCGGAGCCGGTGCCGTGCAGGAACGGGACGTACGGTCCCGTGACCAGGCTGAAGGCCGAGGCAGAGTGCCAGGAGTGCGACGGCGGCTACTACTGCAACGGGACCGCCCTGAGTGCTGTCACTGGGGAGTGTGATGCAGGTAGGTGTCTGGGGGAGTGTGATGTTGTTAGATGTATGCGTCTGTGGAGTATCATGAAAGTATTTGTCACTGAGGTGTGTGTGTGCGTGCTGCAGATAGGGTCTCACTAATCCTTAATAATATAGTAATACTAGATACTTCCAGGCTGATTTAATAGAAGCATCAATCTCATGTTAACATGCCGTACTGAATGTTGCTGTTGTGACCACTCAGGCTACTACTGTCCTGGAGGCCAGACCATGCCCACTCCCAATGACCACCTGTGTCCGGAGGGCCACTACTGTCTGAAGAACACAGCCACTCCACACCGATGCAGCGTGGGCTACCACCAGCCTGAGAAGGGGAAGGACCACTGTGTTCAATGCCCAGAAGGTTTGTTGTTTTTTTGTTGTTTTTAATATAAAAAAAAATATTATTTTATTTTATTATTTTCTTTCTTTCTTTCTTTCTTTTTTTTTTTTGGAGGGGGACTACATAATACAAGTATTACTCATTTTCATTTATTTATTGTTATATTTTATTTTTTTTAAATTTATTTTGAGATATCCAGGTTTGATTGTCTTCAGTAGACTTGTGAGTTTATAACAGCAGGGTCTCATTCCACAGAACAATCGTAGCGCTACGAGAGTCATATACCGTATAGCAGTTACGACTCTTGTAGTGCTATTACCGCTCTGTGGAATAGGGGCCAAGTCGTTGGTAAATGGTGAATGATTATGGTGAATTTATTATTTACTTTGAACCCCAGATGATTTCGTGATTTATCAAAACTTCGTAGATATATATATATGTCAATCGAGTATTCATGTACAAATATTCTACATACTGCAAACATTTTATGTTGTTGATCCTCGACACGGGTCTTATTTGTGTCCATTTCAAACATCACAGCATACTACTGCGACAACAACCTGTCCCCCATCGGAGACCTGGGGGGCTACGAGTGTCCCACAGGCTACTACTGTCCAGCGATGACCGAGAGAGCCAACCAGCACCCCTGTCCTAGTGGTACCTTCAACAACAAGACTCAGCGTACCAACGAGAGCCAGTGTCAGACCTGCACCCCAGGCTTCTACTGCAAGACTACCGGTCTGCCGGAACCCGAGGGGCCCTGCTATGCTGGGTAAGAACCAATACTAATTCAGGCGTGGCATTTTTCCATGGAAATCCGCTGAATTATTTATCCGAGGTTGATTTGTTTGCCTTGGATGCAGCCCCCCCAAATCTGGGCTTGTTTTCTGCTCAAATTACAATTCTTTGTTGCCATGCCTGCTTTTTAAAAAAAAGTAAATAATTATTTTATTTAATTAATTTTTAAATAATAATTTAAAAATAAATCTACTATATAATTTTTTTTAATGTAAATTTTTTTCAAAATAATTCTTAACACAATGAGTGTGGTATTTAATATCCACAGCTGAAGGGAATACAGATCTCATCATAACCACAGCCAACAATGTCAATTGAAACCAAAATATTTCTTTCCGATTCAGTTTCTACTGCGAGGCTGGTACAGCTGACCCCAACCCGAGCAGCACCATCTGTCCTATTGGTAACTACTGTCCCCTGGGCAGCTACAAGCCCACCCCCTGTCCGGAGGGCACGATCGCCACCAGCACCGGCAATACCAACGTGACGGACTGCAAACAATGCAGTCCTGGACAGTATTGCACTCCGCAGAGCTCAGCCAATGGTGAGTTGGTATTCAGTCATGACACCTATCTTTATTTTTGTTTCGCATCTCTTGTTGGTCTGAAAATACTGCACATAACAAAATATATATAATTTTTATAATCAATCCATTGTATATACAATGTATATGTCTGAATATACAATGATAGATAAATTTCACATAATTCACATTAATAAAGTGTATGTATTTTTTAATATTGATATACTAAACAAGGCTTGACAGTAATGAATATCCGCCTGCCCAGGACAGGTTTCGGAGCGGGTGGTGGTGCAATGGTAGAACAGTTGGACTTCGGAGCTAAGGTTCCAGGTTCAAATCCTGCCCTGTGGGCTTGGCATCAATGTTCGCGAAAGTTACCTTTCTGACGCGATATTGATAGGTAGCGATGTCTGTAGAGTGGCAATGCAGTTATCATCCTTGGTCTTGTCAGTACCAGCCGATGCTTGGTGCTTTACTGCAACATTCAGCGCTATGGATGTTGCGGGTTTCCTCCTGCCCTAAATTGACATGTCGTGATATTAGTGAAAGAATCTTGAAAGCGACTGTAAACACCAATTTAAAAAAAAAATTAAAAAAAGGACAGGTTTCATCCACAGACAGACAAGTGAAATAGCCCAGGCCCCCATTTCACAACGGCCTCCTAACTATTTAGGAGCTCCTAAACCAGTCCTAAGAGTTGTCACTTCATAACAAGTTTTTCACGTCACAAGTTTTATCCCTTCATAAATCGACTTACGAGGTGATAAACAGGGTCCTATAGTTGTGAGCTCTTAAACTTAGGATGTCATTGTGAAAAGGGGGCCAGATTAACAAGCCCTTTACCTACAGGGTAACTAGTTTAATGTCTGACAGGACACAGGTGCTTCAAAAGAAAGTGCTATACTTGTGCAAATTTGTATCCCAAACTTTTGCTTTCACCATTTGAATATGTTTGATTACCATATACCAGGAAATTTTCGAGGTTGGAAAATTTAGAGATTATAAGACTAAAGTGGTTTCGAGGATTGCTATTTTCGAGGATGCCTGTCTAACATTTAAATAAAATATTTGGTAGACATAGTCTAACGGTAGTGGTTATTATATATCTACCTCCTGGTCGTCACATGCTTGGGACTTGTGATCAGCGTTAATCCATTGCGAGTATCCATACAAGTTACAACCATGTGATAATTGCTATCCATACATGCCCACTTAGTTTCAAATAAGCACATGGTTGTAAGAAATTAAGCTGGTTGTAGCCTATTGTAGTATGAGTTTTAAATTATCGACATTAAACAGCTGTTAAACATGCCGCCATTATGATTATTTGACGAGATGCTATTATTAAACGTATCATGAGGCTCTCATGCATGATAGTTTGGTTTTTAACCTGACAGCATCAGGAAAATTTAGTGGGTAGAATTAGTTCCAAGGTTGATAAATTAACCTCGAATAACTCGAAAGTTTCCAAACTCGAACATTTCCTGGTATACGGTACTCTTTAAACTTTTGTAGGCAAGAGTTTACCGTGTGATGCTGGCTATATCTGCCTGATTGGTTCCAACATCCCCAAACCCACTGACAATATCAAGGGATATGAGTGTCCAATTGGATACTTCTGTACATCGGGAGCAGTCAAAGAGGCTCTATGTGATAAGGGCACATATGGACCAAGGACGGGTTTGGGTGAGTATCGTTTAAATACAATAATGTTTGAACAATCGTCACTCAAATTACTGAACAGATACCAACTGAAAATATTTTTTTAAATATCAAAATATAGGAGTATGGTATGCATGAGTAATAATTAAATAATTTCATGATCTGTGTATCATTTCTCAAATTACTGAAAAGATAACTGAAACTAATCTAATATTGAAAGATATGTGTAACAGGGTGCGTTATCACAACCACCTAAACACAGCTACATTGACTTAAAATTGAAGGATTATCATCACCTATGTCATCTCTCAAATTTCTTAATGGTTATCGTTTGAAACTATTCCAATTTCTTTTTAAAACAGGCCTAAGGGTGTCCACGAGTAATGATTATAGGCTCATCATGACCTATATGGGTACTTTAGTGCACACAGATCCATTAACTGATACCCATGTAACGTTATGAGCATGCTTTAGAAGTGGGCGTGGTAGCGCAGTGGTAGAACGTTGGACCGGAGCCAAAGGTTCCAGGTTCAAATCGCGTCCCGGGGACCCGGCATCAATGTTCGCGAAAGTTACCTTTCTGATGCAATATTGATAAGATGCGATGTCTGTAGAGTGATAATGCAGTTATCATCCTTGGTCTTGTCAGTACCAGCCGGTGCTCGAAGGTTTACTGCAACATTGAGCGCTACGGATGTTGCGGGTTTCATCCTGCCCTAAACTGACAAGTCTTGATATAAGTGAAAGAATCGTGAAAGCGACTAAACCCCAATTCCAAAAAAAAAAATGCTTTAGAACGTGGATTAGGTATTGCATAAATGTACACATTATATTATTATTAATATTATTATTATTATTATTATTATTTCTTGTGTCGTCCCCAGGTGAGTGTGTCATCTGCCCTGCCGGCCAGACCTGTCCAAACCAAGGCATGAACGTCTCTCTGCCGTGTCCAGCTGGCAATTTCTGTCCCAACGGCACCGACAATGATGGGATGCCATGTCCCACCGGCACCTACAACCCACACGGCAGCCTTAGCACAGCAAACCAGTGCCTGGCCTGTCCACCTGGCAAGTTCTGTAACGAGACCGGTCTGGATGCACCCAGTGGGCCATGCATGGCTGGATATCTGTGTGCGGCCAGTGCGTCCCATCCCGCCCCTGACGACGGAGTCAACGGACCGTGTCCCCCTGGTCATTACTGTACAGAAGGTTAGAAATTTCCCTTGTTTCATACTGTAAAGCAATGTACATTCAATGTATCCGACCTGTGGTTTGTATCCTATAGATGGACATTATCTGAGGCCTCGTATTTGCATGTCATGCTAGGCACAGTCACGGCCACCCCCTGCCCTCAAGGAACCGCTCGTAACCAGACCGCTGCCGCCGCCGTGGGTGACTGCTGGCCCTGCCCCCCAGGATACTACTGCGACCAGGTTCCAGGGCTGGGGCCGTCGGGCGTGTGTCTGGAACGATTCTACTGCCCAGATTATGCCAACATCAAGAGCGAGGCGCCAAGCTCCTATCAATGTCCCGCTGGGCACTACTGTCCAAAGAAGACCGGCATTCCAATTGGCTGTCCTCCAGGTAAGCATCTTGCCATGCCGATATCTAAAAGCAGGGATGGAAAAGCCGAGATCTACAAGCTGAGGCCAGAAATGATCATAATAGATTTGGATAGAGTTCATCCTCCATTGTACATTTCACGATTCAAGCTATGCATAATAATTTTGTATTCTTGTGAATTATTTATATGTCTATTTGTGGATACTTTACTTGCATTCATCAATTAGCTTATCAGAGGTTTGCTAAAAGTATGCATGGTGATATATTTGCCATATAAATCTGACCTACTTCTTACTACTTAAAACTGCTGTATATGTATTTCTAATATGAATAATCAGAGAGCATTCAATGTACTTTAATATATATGATGCCCCACTACGTGCCCAGACTTGGTTTATTTTAATTAGTTTAAACATTATTCACAATAGTAAAAGACTTGGCACATACAGATCACAGAACAAGGCCTCAATTTGTAATATGTATCTAATAAGAATTTTATTACAATTTTTATTCATGTGTCGTATGTTTTTCAGGCACCTACCAGCCCAATGTAGGTTCCGTCGATTGCGTCGCATGTCCTGCAGGCTACTACTGTATGAAGAACACGAGCCTCCCAGAGGTGTGTCCGGCATACTCCTTCTGTCCCAATGGCAGCGTCCAGCCCACGTTGTGTCTGAACGGAACATACACGGAACCTACCACAACAGGATTGGTGGAGCCAGAGGACTGCAAGCAGTGTGTGGCAGGTTTGTGTTGGCATGATGGTGGCAATTCTGTCTGCATGACGATGGTAGGATGTCATTGTTGGCGTGGCGTGTGTGTTCATATTACTTGTACATGCCAGGTGGTAATACAGTGGAAGGTCGTCAGGCTTCAGAGTAAAATGTCTGAAGTTCAAACCTGCATGTGGACCTGGTATCGGTGTTTGTGGAAGATATCCTGCTGATGTATGGTTTTAATACATTGTATCATGCCATAAGACATTGCCATAATACTAGCAGAAATAGTGTGAGAAATTTTGTAAGTTCAGTTCACGCCACATAAAATGACTTCCGTTCACTTCATGTAAAATGACATCTGTTTACTTCATGTAAAATTACATTTGTTCACTTCTTGTAAAATGACATCCATTCATTTCATATAAAATGGCATCTGTTCACTTCATGTAATATGACATTTATTCACTTCTTGTAAACTGACATACATTCACTTCATATAAAATTACATCTGTTCACTTCATGTAAAATTACATCCATTCACTTCATGCAAATTGACCTCTGTTCACTTCATGCAAAATTACATCTGTCCATGTAAAATTACATCTATTCACTTCATATCAAATTACATCTGTTCACTTCATATAAAATTACATCAGTTCACTTAATGTACAATGACATCCATTCACTTCATGTAAAATGGCATCCATTCCATTAACGTAAAATTACATCCATTTTCTTCATGTAAAATGACATCCATTCACTTCATGTAAAATGGCATCCATTCCATTAACATAAAATGACATCCATTTTCTTCATGTAAAATGACATCCATTCACTTCATGTAAAATGGCATCCATTCCATTAACATAAAATGAC
>JAUTBT010024124.1:0-20289 GCA_032361225.1 Lepetodrilus schrolli
GTTTTGTGGTTTTGTGTGTGTGTGTATGTATGTATGTGTGTGTGTGTGTGTGTGTGTGTGTGTGTGTGTGTGTGTGTGTGTGTGTGGATGTAGTCCTATTCATGCAAAGGCTAAATAGATATACTGTGCATATATCATCAAGCAATGACCCAATTCTAAATAATTGCAATGATTTTCAATGTTAACGAAGGTAAGCTGAACAGCTATTTATTGTTGGTACAGAATATTGAATTCAGTTATTAATCATGATAATTAGTTTTGCTAGGCGACCGTTGTGTTGTATCGACCACGTGTACGCGGAAAGAAGTCGGATCAGTAGTTAGTGTCACGGATTAACACGACATTTCTTCCACGCATCGTCACGTGATCTGACACACAATCTAGAATCTCAGAAGCGTAAATGTACTCTTGAAATCGTACACGTTCCTGACGCAAATGTAAACACCACTGCCATGTGCCACTACGGTAATCCACGGGCGCTCAGTACACACCGAATATGTTACCATGTTGACTCATGGCAGTGTGAAATAATGAGTTATCAAAGTAAATTACTTTTATGTTTTGGTTGTCCATCTGACACGACAATGTGGAAAGGTTTGCTACGTCGGTCTACGTGTGATTTATGTATTATGTTTTAAGACTAGAATGGAATAAACTATATCAGATGTGTTAGTATCAAGATTGTCCTTAGCCATTGACTGCGTGCCACCACGACTGAGATTCCTTACTGAAAGCTTACTATTCACTTTGTGATTCAGTCTCTAATGACCTAACAATATTTAAATTGGTGTTAGCCAAAACAAATGAGCCGATGGTCCACGTTTGAGAACACGTCTGAGCTAATGTCCGCAAGGACATAGAATCAACTCATGAATTGTTTATAGGCCTCGCGATAGTACTGTATGTAGTTGGTGGCCAGACATTCGCCACAAAGTATTTATAATAGAGAGGTGAATTAATTGTTACACCAGGTATAGCGTCTGTAGGGCTGGTGTCAGGAGACTTCCTTGGCAGACTAACCGTAGTCCTAGACCTACTCCAGACATCTCAGCTGACTGTTTCTCCTTCCATTTCCAGGCATCGGTCTTGAAGGCGAGGTCCTGATCATCCACAACGTCACCCGCTACTGTGACGACATCTACGAGTGCTTCGTGGACAACGGCGTCCCTCCCGCCGTCAGCAAAGCCATCAGAGTTGTCGTGGAGTGTGAGTGCAGACACACACACGCACGCACACACACACAAACACACACACACACACACATATATATATCCACACACACAAACACACACACACACACACACACACAAAATTGATATATAAACACACATGGAAACATACATTTATTTATTGGCATTTGGCCAGAGCGAGTTAATACAAGATGTCTATCTTCTTCCAGGAAGCTATGTTAGACCTATTCGTAAGGAACTAGTAATATGATTAGACACGGGCTTAAAATACTTTGGAAATATGAAAATTAGCCAAGCAACTCTCTGTGGTATTGATGTAATAATTTCGCCAGGAAGCCGTGATAGAATAAGAATAAGGCTCTCCGCCAAACTGGTAATTTTCGCCTCAATGGACTTTTTCCTCCTCTGTTTAGATAAAATCAAACATGTGTTTGTATGTTTGATAGCTGAGTCACGTCAGGCCGTTCTGAATCGCTCTCTAATTAGTTAATGAACTTGCACGCATTTTATTTACTCAGTAGTTTAGTTTTAGGATTGGATTTGTGTTTGCATGAACGCCGAGATGTGTTTGACATTCAGCGATTAACTGAGCCAATATACATGCCAGTAGCATGTCCTACTGCTGCAATATGTGTCATTTATCTTCCTTTACTGACACTACTTTCCAGCGGGGAAGTTCTCTGTTTTTGGATGTGCATAGTGTGTGTGTGTGTGTGTGGGGGGGGTGGATTAGTGGGTGTTACCGGAAGTACACATATTCTAACACACTCACATATTTGGAAAACGTGAATACTCATAACAACGGATTATTATTAGATTCTCGAAAGATTAGTAGTATAGGAATCAGCTAACTAGCTTCAATTGTCAATTCTAGAAGGAAAAACATCGACGACTCAAATTTAAGTAACATGTTGTATATGTCTATTTTCTATACATTGGTACTATTAGTAGTTAAATAAAGATCACATGTATTTATTTGAAGTAATTCCACTGAATCTCTCTGTACTGAGTGTTATACAATTCAGGCCTGCCTTTCACGGAAAGGTCGTTCCGTAATTCTGGCCTAAATCAAGGCTTATAACATAGCAGGAAGTGAACGTAAACCTCTATTCACATCGGGACTACCGCTACGACCCGTTCGTCAAACGTAGTAGTAGGTATTTATTTAGTTTATGCAACCATCTAGCAAAAACAATCTGTCACCATATAAACATCGGCACATTTTGAACTGTGGTCCAGTATCGTGATTTCGTTAATGAATATTCGGAATACAACAGAACAAAAGAATTGAGTTGCTGATGACATCTACATCTCTTTATTCTAGTTCCGCCGGAAGTGCTCCTGACAAACAAACGTATCGGCCAGAGAGCTGGAAGAGAGACGATCCTGGAGTGCAACATCTACGGCAACCCACACGGCCTGTCTGTGTGGAAGAGGAATGGCCGCGCCATCATCTCCAACGACCGTTTCACCGTGGACGCCTACGAAGACGTAGAGAACAGGATAGTGACGCTCAGTCTGCGCATCACACGTATCAGTAAGGACGACTTCGGAAGATACGTGTGTGAAGGAAGTAACTACCTGGGTGTGGACAAAGAGGAGATGATACTGTATGGTACGTGGAATGTCCAACAGAAAACTATGCAACACTATATCGTAATATATGACGTGTTGTTAGGAAGACAGTATAAACAGTTTCCGGTTACGTAATAAACAGAAGCCATGCGGTTATAACCAAACTTGAGTGTTTAATCAACAACACCGACCAACACAGAACAAGACAACCCATAACAGTACAATAATCTAGAACAGAGAATATCATGCAACATGGCATCAGACATGTAACGTAACATGGAATAACAAAGAAAATACTCCGCAAATTGTCATCACTATTTATATAAAACAATGTATATACAACCTACTAACATTTATGATACTATTGGTATAATTCTAGGAGAGTAAAATTTATGTTATTCGCTGTTCTTTTAAGGGAAAATGTTTTGTGTTATGCAGTTCTTAAATGCATTACGAAATAGTCACCGTTCATCTGGTGATTAAGGATTCTACAAATCAATCTCCAATATTCCTGACGCCGGTTACAACTATCGCTCGGCAATACATGTATATATTTCCAGAAATCGAGCCTGAAATATTGACCACCCAATCAACGACTACAACTACAACGACCACCACGCGACCCAGATACGAGATTTACCCAGGGGCCGGGGACAGCGACATCAACAGAGACTTTGACGACGATAACGTGGACAACGATAACAACTACATCTCCGATAGCCACAGACCGGCGTCCACCCACCACCCAAACAAACCACCCGAGAAGTACCAGCCAGGCGACCCGCCCGGCTACGATGGCGAAGGTCGAAGTAAGTGGACATAACATTACATGGAACCCACTATGTATATTTAATTACTTACCAAATAGCGTATACAGTATAAGAAAATATGTATGTAACCAACTCATTATTCGTGTCATCGGCGTTGCTGATGCTATACTCAAGAGCATCTGTAACTATATGGAAGATTCATGTTTTCTCTCCTAAAATCAATAAAAGTTTTCGTTCGTACACGTAGTTTATATCCTAAATGTCAAATTTCGAATGATGAAATCTAAATGCCAAATTTAGTGTGATGAAATGATGACAATCTATTTTTAATTCAACGTTACATTCTTTATACTACTAATATCGTATGAAGCAAACATGTTGTAAATTAATAGCATTGGTTATTGAATTATTTCTGTTTATCTTTATTTTGTGTAGATGACCCGCGTTCTGTGTATCGTCAAGGAAACTGTGCTTCTGCTCCTCGCGTGACTTTCATTGCATTCATATTGACTATCCTCACAACCCACTGCATACAGTGGACGACCTCCTGACCATGCCCGGTCGCCAGGTCGCCAGGTCGCCAAAGCTGACGCCAAAGTCATGGTCCCACTACGTCACTTCCGGGTGGCCACATCACGACAGTAGCAAATAGACGCTAATAGACCGGAAATACGTTCGACTGCGAATGCGATTCTGTGATTGATGTGGGAGATGGTAATTAATGTAGTCCGGAAATAGCAATGAAATAGCGCTAATCAAGAACTACAATATAGATG
Organism: Lepetodrilus schrolli; assembly: GCA_032361225.1. Classification (NCBI taxonomy): domain Eukaryota; kingdom Metazoa; phylum Mollusca; class Gastropoda; order Lepetellida; family Lepetodrilidae; genus Lepetodrilus; species Lepetodrilus schrolli. The sequence goes on from JAUTBT010024124.1 coordinate 4,312, forward strand.
GATAGTTGTATGACAAGGAAATATGTTGTCAGTGTCCTCCGACTTCATAGATAGATTGACCTGGAGACAGGAATAAAACGCGACCCGTGACCTATGACATGTGACCTTTTGTATGGTATTTGATGAGCGTGCAGGAGTGACCATGACATGGATGTCGGCCGTGTGTTCTGATGTCTGGCATTCCTTGCCCTGATCGTCATCCATTCATATCTAATGATTGATCAGTTCATCTTGGCCTTCATGTGACATCATTTTACGGATGATTCATCAGGATTGAGAGCACTATCGTTGTACATAGCAGACTGGTAGTAGCATGTATAAAGGGAAACTCGGTCAGAACTACTGTGTGTACACTTGTGAGTATACTGAAGCACCACACACACAAAATCTGGTCCCTCGCCACACACAAACTGTGGTTCCTCTGCGGGCAGTTCCTTTCTGTCCTGAGCACGCACCCCTGTTCCTCCACACGCTGTACAGTCCTCGCCATTAAGCACTGTTAGAAATAGTGTTACTCCCTGGACTCAGCACGATGTTCACCTCTCTATGCACATCACAACGAACCCACTGTAGTGTGTTAACCGTTCTAGACAACGTTCAGCATTAGCCGTGTTCAAGGTTCTCGGAGTTTTCCGACGTCCAATCGGAAACAATGGCGGACAATCTGGAAGTATACTTCTCCTGTACATGTTGTACAGACTGTTGTACAGTGTCGATAGTGTTAACCTAAGTCAAGATACATAAACACAAATCAACATCAATATTGCCATTTCAAGTAACAAAATATATATTTAACCATACCACATCACTGCACTTGATTCACATAGTGTATATTGGTGCTACTGCAGATAATTCAGTTAATGAAAGGCACGGACATATTGCAGATACGATATATATATATATGCTTCCAACACAGTCAGTCTCGCACATATACGCATTTTCCACGCCACATCACTGCACGTAAGCCATCGCAATACAATGTTTGACTTGCATGATTGCCGTGTATGAGACGCCTCCACAAGGCGACGATGTGACGCTTTTCTCTGTATAAGAACCTGTCTGTGTTCCAATAGGTCCTCGTTGGCAACTTCTGTGTTATATAACGTCCTCGCCTAGAAGCACTGTATTGCCTATCAATATCACTTATCATGCACATACGTTTACTTGTAATGGTTGTATTTGATTATGACGATGATGGTTGTGTTTATTATATTCTTTCTTTTATAGGTGAATGTTTTCAATTCAAAGGATTCATGACAGGCATTACGGTATACAAAGTAGTATATTAGTATTGTTCTTAAACAGTACATTTATAATGTGATTGCGAATGGTGGGATTACATTTAGAACTTAGAGTACCATGTACAAATATGTTAACAATTTAGTGCGTTCGTTAAAGAACTTGATTAGGACGCGTTTTGAGGGATCAGGTCCGTGCTGATCCTATGTGTAATGTAAGTATACCTCGGTATAACTGGCCATCGTGTATCATTGTTTGTGACACCTGTCAATGGATTAGCATCCACCAAGTACATGTATAGTTTTGACGACATTACAACATTTCACGAATCATCCGATCCTCCATCTATCGATCAGTAAACACGTACAATATTCCATCTAATGTATTCGTTAATACAGAAGGCTGTAGTTAGTAGTAGTATTTGTGAACAACTAAACTTCCATTCAAGTTATAACTCCATATTTCAGTATTACCTCACGTTAAACTTAATTTCCTTCAATTGTAACCATTTTACAAATTAAGTGTAAATATAGGAATAATTTGTTGGTCATATTTTTAAATAGATAAATAGGTTAAGTTGATTTCTTCGTGGGAAGAAATAGAATGCTGGTGGAATTGTTCCTAAAACTCACCTAACTTTGGAATGCACCCGCTATTAAATATGTTTGTGACACTAGCGTCAGAGTATGCCCAATGTTGAAGTACGGGCACGGTACCTACATGTATATTTAGAATATATCAGACATTGAATGGAAACCGTGACTTCAATTGTACATAATATTCATCGCAAGTTGTTGCATTGGTGTTCATCGAAACAACAACGTATACATATTGTGCATACATGTGTACGTACAAGTGTATGTACATGTCTGTTCTTTCAGTAATTCATTATACCGCATACACCACGGATGTACTGAACTCCACTGTCATCTACAAGTGTACTCATGTATATTTGTGTACTTGAATACATCTATACTGTGACACGTACATAAGTATGCAGATACACTAGTGTACTCATATACAGATACACTGGTGTACTCATATACTGATGTACTTGTATTCATCTACACTTGTATATTGTACGGAATAATATATGTACGGGCGATGTAGAAAATAAACTTTGTACATTCAACTTGTGAATTCATCTTCGTTTGTTATTTTTTCTCTACTTATTTTAATTAATTAATTAATTAATAGTCCATTTATATAGCGCATGACTCCATGCTAATGCATTCTCGAAGCGCATTATTACCCCGGTCAATGGATCTGTGTACACTCAATCTCCTTCTCAACTCCCTGGGGACAATACAACCCAAGCTGCCGTTCAAGGCGCTACAAGGTTATCATTCAAATGTCCATCTCATCCTTGCGGGTACCCATTCTCTGCTGGGTGAACAGAGGCATTATCGAACTAAGCCACTTGCCCAAGGTAACACCACAAGTTTTTCAGCCTGTGATTCAGTGTGGTGCAGGAACGAATCCTAGATACGATTAGGTTCTCAGTCACCCATCTACGAACCAGCCGAGCTCGAACGTGCTTCACTTTAACCTGAACGGGACCATGTGCACTCTAGTCTGTGTCACACCCTGTTCTCATCCAAATACTCCGATTCAAAATATCACCCTAGAGCAGTTAAACAAGTCTAGAATACCGGAGAACAAGTCAGAGGGTAAAGAATTTCAGCAGCTCCTTTCATATAAATATACTACCAATAAATATAATTTATATTTAAACTATTTACTTTCACCCTCTGAGACTTTGGATAGTCTACATGCACTCCAATATTTGAACGTCTGTGTTATTTGTGGTCCTCGCCTTCTGCAATCACGGTCAATGTTTCCCGTCACTATTACCTATACAGTTCAGGTATTTATATAAATGAATGACACTGAAACAACACTTGACTTCCTAGATGCACCAGAAGTGATGTTTATGGTATGTACATGTGTATACACTGACACTGCATCAGTCTTACAGTAGGCACACATGTAGTGAACTACGGATACAGAAGGAAACCAAACGACTTCCTGAACTGCATTCAATGTGAGAACCCTGTGAACGATCTGCATGACTCTCAGACTCCATACCTACTGATATACTCCATAACTACATATATACACTCCATATCTACTGATATACTCCATACCTACTGATATACTCCATACCTACATATATATACTCCATACCTACATATATATATACTCCATACCTACATATATATATATATATATATATATATTTCATACCTACATATATATACTTCATACCTACATATATATACTCCATACCTACAGATATATACTCCATGACTACTAATATACTCCATACCTACATATATATACTTCATACCTACATATATATATTCCATACCTACAGATATATACTCCATACCTACAGATATATACTCCATGAACACTGATATACTCAATACCTACATATATATACTCCATACCTACAGCTACTCTCGTTCTGCAGTCTCGGCTGACGACGAACATATCCCCAATGTTCTCCAAGCTTGGTCCAGTGTGAGGGGAGAGGAATCCAATTACAAGACAATATCTATTTATTTGACTGAGAGAGCAATAAATGCACGCTATAATATCTGCAACACCCCACCAGTGTAATTTAAAACGATAACGATTGTGAAGAGTCCATGCCGTTTTTGAAAGATTTCGTCAAATCGATTACAGAGCTTCCTTACTCCGATCTCATTAGCATTGATGTTGCATTTGAAGGCGATAAGCGATATTTATGTGTGTTCTCTTTGGTCTCTATTTATAAACAGGAAGCTCTTTAAAAGCGCTTTCTATGAGGTAATTAGAATGGTGACTCACAATTTGGTATGCTAGGTGTGATGACCCAGCCTAGTACTGGCCAAGCTGTTCTGTTTGCAGAACATCCTCATTTGGTAATTCAATAAATAATGTTTTCATTACTAAGAATGCACGTATTTGGATGTCTATCAGTAAGTAATTAAAGGAGATTGCATTTATTAAAATTAAGCTAATACGATTTCTACCTACATCAACTTTACAAATACCATCGTCACTTCATTATACATATGAAAGTCAGTAGTCGTGTTACAGTAGTCCTGTTGTTTATTTAGAGTTTGGCTTCAGATTGACGGGCATGTCACAGAATAAAAACAGAGAAACATACATTGAGTTAAACTAAAAGAAAGATACCAGATAACTGTGGCTGGTGAAGAAACAGGCAGGTCATTATGCGAGTATAAGTCTGGACCTGCATGTTCATTGTTCACAAGAGGAAATCAAAGGAATAACAAGAGTTCGGACGATATACATTTAGTTTGTCCATTTCTGAGCGACTTAATCTGTCCGATTGGATCCAGTTCTCAGCACAGGTTTAATTTGAACAACGCTTTTCTTGTCAAGACGGCAGCTAAACGCGGCTAAGTAGGAAGACATGGGGAGATCTGACTGGAGGTCACCCGTCTTCAGGTAACGAGTTACATCTTCCACGTAGTCCTGCTAAGTCTTATTGATCTCTGGGGCGGCTGCACGAATGATTGTAGGCATTAAAAGATCCAGGACATCTAGAAAAAACGGAAAAAAAACTAATTACTAGCTACCAGTTAACGCAGTTCACAAACAAAAAATGTATATCAATATGACATACATCTTATAAAAATGTCCTCGGGCAAGATGTCAGAATACTAAATTGCTTCGTATTTCTAATTCGAACGTGCAAATTGATAAATATTATAATATATGCATTCCATATATCCTATTAGTTGCTGCTCATGTAAGTTGATGGTAGTTTTCATTAATATTGAGCTATGTCAACTGGATCGTGAACATTCATTAACTTGGACACACTCGCTTCACACTTTGCAATGGCTATCCGCCGTAGACTACCACACTTATGATCATTTAGTACACCTTCCAATAACCACAGTAGGATATGAATATAATATGACAAGAAGTCAACAGATATATCACTCCACCTATTGGAATATCATCCCCAACAACAAGCGTGTAGTGTCTATCTTCCATGCATTATCAGCGGGCTGGCTTCTGTCTAGTTTATTCACGTCAATGTTATCGGGTGTCGGTCATCGCATTAGGGAAAAGCTCGTTCTTCACCTGTGAGACGAGCAAGGTATCCATCAGCGATCGTGGCATTCAGAGAAGCTACTGCCACCTGACGGGGGAACTCAGACCGGCATTTCTCCACACTTAGCTCACCGTTTGTTCTTGATGGAACCTGTCTGCCTTTGTCTAAGCTTGGTACGAGCCACCCGGGCTTGCCTAACTAATGTAGCTGTTTCGCCGCAAAGACAGAGGAGCAAAACGAGATGTGATCATTCATGCCCGTGTGATAATTACCGGAAGTACATCTCATGTATCTACTCTTTGACATGTGTAGACCGAATTAACGGCTAATTCAATTCGTTCAAGCTATGCACTGGTTATATTTAAGACGAATTTACAGAATTTACGTTACGAATGAAAATGATATTTTTTTTGGCGCTTATGATCATGATTTCATCGTCGAGTTGGTTATACTTCGAAAGCTGGTACTTCTGTTGGTTATCGTAACACGGGTTCTCTACGACTACAACTTTTGAAGGGTGATTATATGCATATTGTCTATCATTACCGTTTACTAAACACTCGTTACGGTGCCAAAGACCTATGTACTTGACAACACTGGCGCTAATGAATACACCACACTTCGCACGCTTCTCCTGCCCTTCTTTCCACATCATGTCACTCGGAGGGCGGAACAGCGCATCCCATGACTTGACCTCTGACCTCTCATCTGGCATATTGAATCCACTCGATCTGGAAATCGGTACCAGAGTCGGCTGGAACTGTTTGCGTTTACTCTCGAGGTTCTTTAAGGAAGAGAAGAGCTGTTAGATGACCCCTAATGCCATCTTGACCCGGGACTAGAAGATGGTCCTCAATACAAGAGGATTACTCAGTCCTGTGTTGTCAAACATACAGTCAAAGAGGAGGAATGAGGCATGCATCGGCACGTCTGGCGAATCATGGCAAACCAGAGGATGAGAACATAGTGGATAGATGAGAATACGGAATCATTTGTAAACTTTCAGAGGCTCAGCTCTGGACATTAAATCAGACGTACATGAACAAGTAGTATGCCTAGATTTAACACATTATAAATATTCATTAGTATCATTATTACAGCACCTGATTCAAACATATTTCATATATAAGCACGATCATATATTGGTAGATGTAACGGTTGTGGTGTAGGTAAGACATCAGTCCTTTCTTTATCTCTCTCTCTCTCTCTCTCTCTCTCTCTCTCTCTCTCGCTCTCTCTCTCTATATATATATATAGAGAGAGAGCGACAGCGAGAGAGAGAGAGCGAGCGAGAGAGAGAGAGAGAAAGAGAGAGATAGAAAACTATATAAGTCGATAGTCATTAGATAGCAGCCGTTCTCCACTACGACAGTTGCTATTAGAAGAAGAGCACGGCATATCTTGTCACAAAAGGAGAATAGCATTATGGCTGTCAGAGTTGCTTCCCTTATGGGTAGCCCGTTTAAATTTACGTTTATAAATATAAAAATATTTCGGAAGCGCTTCTATTAGGTGGTGTTATTATTACTATCACCTCCCACATTGAACTATTTGTTGTTTCGCTGAAAATTCCCCCATTCACCTAGCCTTCCCTGTCGACCATAAGAGACTTTTATATGGGTATGGTTCATTCACCCAGCAGTGAATGGGTACCCGGTAGGTTGAAATGACAATATATATGCTAGGCTTCTAACCCTTAAAGACGGTAGCTAGTATGAATTAAATAGCCTAGTCTACAGAGAATTGAGGGGAAAAGTCAGTGTTGGCCGAAGCTTTGATCTGAGTACTACAATACAGTGCTGTGAGAAAACCATTGTTGAACTGGTGAACTTGATGCATCACACATATACACATCACTATTGCTATTAGTTTATTAGTGTATTATTATTATTACTATGATTATTACTATGATTATTATTATTATTGTTGTTATTATTTTAATTATTATAATTACTATGATTATTATTATTATTGTTATTATTACTATGATTATTATTATTGTTGTTATTATTTTTATTACTATGATTATTATTATTATTGTTGTAGTTATTATTTTTATTATTTTTATTACTATGATTATTATTATTGTTATTATTATTATTACTATGATTATTATTAGTATTGTTGTTGTTGTTGTTAATATTATTACTATTATTATTATCATCATCATCATCACTATTGCCCATTTATAATTGTTCGAATATTGAGCATGTTGAACATATAAGCTTACAAAAGGTAGAATATCTCACTTTTATAGAGTGCACGTGAACAACAATTCTGTGGCTATAGTTTACCCAGGTCAGGAAAGTAATTCTGCTATAGCACTACAGGCTATTATTGATTGATTGAAGCAATGTTGGCACGATTAGAATTATGGGGGCTGCTTGAAACAATAGTTCCTCCATTTCCGATATATTTAAAACTATTCCTATATGTTTTATAGTTCGTATACCAGCCAAAGCATTGCCAAGATTCAATAGGCAGCTATCTGATTGGCCAATAGCAGGTTAAATACGTTTACGGAAGGAATATCTTGAGATGCTCGTGGTGGAGAGTAACGGAAACGAATCCAGGCGGAGAAACTACATACATAGACTAAGTTGGCAGGCACATGGAAGAATACAAATATTCGTGTCAGGAATAAAGATATGTGGACCGCCATCAATCGAGAAGTTATTTTCTTCAATGTGCAATCTGGGAGGTATTCGACTCTTCTCCAAGTCTTCCATTACTACACTGGGTGGAGGCAAGAGTAAACACTGGCACTTTTAACTCCTCTTTTGTCAACACTAGAAATATGGCCAGAGTCATCCTTATACGTCAATATAGGCACAGACCAATCGAAAGCGAGTAAATCTTATAATTCCCATCTCCTCTCCTCTCAATCAGACCTCTCCACGGTGGAGGGAGATATGAGGTACTGCGTAAGATATTTCCTTTTCCAAGTCGTGGATTTCAATTTCAGGAGAAGTGCTGGACTAATGTGGTCGCTGGAGCTCTGACTCGTACTGTTTGGTGTGGGTGTCTGAATGTCAGAGAATGGTTGCTGTAAATATCAATGTGTCATCACGTCACAGAGCTGTCATAATCCCCAAAACAACTTCCTGTCATTGTCTTACTTCTAACTGACCTAGCCTACAGAGAGTTTGATGCCAATGGTAATGACATATTATGTTTTTAATTATCCAATTAAGCAAGTCATCTTTGTCTGGAGTTGAAAGGTTACAGACCGGTAGACCGGAAGCAAGCGAAATCATGTTTTTATTTTTTATTTACAGTCATCTGAAGACTGTCCGCCATTCATAAAGCAGTGCTAATAACTGTGAGCCATTTGGCATCGGTATTTTACATCTGTAACCTGATAATTCTTTAACATCAAATTCATATAGTCGCATCCATATAATGTACCAATAACATACATGTACGTGTAGGTTAAAACACGTGCTGGAAGCGTTGGTAACGTTTACCGTGGATATCCAGCATGCGTTTTCAATTTGCCAAATACTCAATGTTGCCTTGCATCAATCACACGATTGCTACAACTGTTCGGGGTCACCCTATACATTTACCCCCAGCGTTCTTTGAGCCACCTCTCGACAAATGTATTACCTGAGGCAGCTATCCACACCAGCTAACGTATGAGGTGTTGTTAGAGACAACATGGCAGTCCGACTAGGAGGAACCTCAGCAATCGAACCCAGGAACGTACGGCACGCATTACCCTGATGTATATCTTCCTGAAAAGCGATCACTGAGGAATTCCGCAAGCAAACGAGGAAAAAACCTGTTCAACCAATGCGTTTATATGTTTTAAAGATATATCAGTTAACTACATGTATTTAAAATAAGAAGAAAATAATAGGCTGCATTTTACATGAAACGATGAAATCGTGTGATAAGTACAGTGTACCATGCTGTCTTATAGATGTTTTATAGATGTTTTATAGATGTATGGAGCGTCACATTAGTCATAGATTGACATCATTTATCTGAATCCAGTAGATATCGTACGTATTACTACTAGCTGAGTCGTATTGCTATTGTGTATATCATGAATATTATTCTCATATTTGTTCAAGAATTAGGGTAATATCGCGACATTAACAAGAATAGATTGACATTTTATTGGCACTTCATCCACTAGATGACGCGTGATGCGCGCTAGTTACACTACTTGAAGAATGCTAGTTACACTGCTGTAAAAGATCGATGTATATAATGCTAGATGATTTCAGAAATCCTGGCTAAGAGGTATTTATCTGAGAGAGAGAGAGAGAGAGAGAGGGGGTAGCGAGAGAGCGAGAGGAGAGGGAGGGGAGAGACAGACAGAGATAGAGAGAGACAGAGAGAGATAGACGTAGAGAGATGGACAAACAGGCAGAGAGAGACACACATAGAGAGGGGGAGGGAGAGAGACAGACAGAGAGGGAGAGAGAGAGGGAGAGAGCGAGCGAGCGACAGAGAGAGGGAGAGAGCGAGCGAGCGACAGAGAGAGAGAGAGAGGGGGAGCGAGAGGAGAGATGAGAGAGAGCGGAGAGAGACAGACAGAGATAGAGACAGAGACAGATCACGATGTCTATCAAACAACAATACCAAAAGAAATGTACTTGTCTACAGGAATTGTCTGGATATTGAATCAATTTAAAATAAATAGTGCAAATTAGTATCTGTAGGGATATATTACTGTATGCTGCATAGCGTATTCTGAAGTACGGCCAAAACGCATGTAATCAACTATTAACATTATATCGCATGTTATAAATATAATATAATTTATTCATTTTACAATCATAAAATGTATAGGAACACAGTGAGTGAATTAGTTTGTGAGAGAGTGAATGAACGAACTTGTGAATGAGGAAGTGAATGTTTGCTTGAATAAAAAAAAAGGTTTCGTTAAACTAAATACAAATAGTGATACAGAAATTATTATCATGGGTAACTGAAACTAATATTTTCCTATGAAATTTATTTCCGTTTTACAAGGCTCAAATATGATCACGTAAAGGAATGCAATGTGATAATTACTGATTGCTTCAGATTTAATTTCAGTGTGGCTTATGCTAGCTAGCCCAGTATTTGTCATGTCGAGTGGGACCACATATTAATAGTCAATGCAAATCAATCTAACAAATTTTGTGTAAAAAGTAAGTCCGCATCAGTCTTATAACGCGCATTATGTCAGCCCACTGAAGCTATGTAATCCAGTTTATTGTAATTACCATCCTGTCTAAGTAACTATAAAACCTCGCATATTTCTCTAGCCTATTGCCATTGACTCTGCTTCCAGGAGGTAACCCCGCAATCCAATTACACACTTATTTATCTGTTAATCTGAACTGAACGTATGGTCTTGGTTGAACTGAACGTATGGTCTTGTCTGAAATGAACGTATGGTGTTGTCACGACTCTAGAACATGGCGGCAGTATACTAGATTGACCTTGATTTCTAAATACTTTGTAAAATACCAGTAGTAAACTGTTTAGTTTAGAGTAATAGTCATCTTCAAGTCATGATCGCAAAATTAATTTAATACAATTAATGGAATTCCAAATTCTAGTCTTGGGAGACAACAGTATTTGTGGAAATGTTAATTGAATATGTCTTGATTATAAATTCTGGAAAGTGGCGTCAATATTAATCGAAGAGAAATCCAGGAATTTGATCCGACATGCAGCCAGGGGAACTGCAGTTGGTCATGATTAACCTGTGTACATATAGAATCATACAACTTCACAGCGCCATGGAGTCAAACACACCACCAGTCAGTCTTGCATTACCCCGAACCTTACATAAGTTCTTTTATAGAAGCATCTTGGGGAGGGGGGTGGGGGCGGTTCGCGGAAAGAAATACGAATGTATCCCGTGTCTCCCCAAGGAATCGGGCGGTCAAATTACAAGCTAGGACATTTCCAGTGTGACATCTGGTGATAATAATAACACTACCAGAACAATTTTGCTTCTCATCCAATTAGCCCGAGACTTCTTAACCTCGATTTATGTCTGTAAATATCAGGAAACGTGATTAACGTTCCTCTGTCAAAATTAAAGTGGGCATATGCAATTCTTCCGAAATCTATCCCTCCTCTGGGACTCTGCGCATCACTGTTAATATGTCAGTGTGTGGAGTCGACATTGCCAGGCAACAGGAAGCGTGACGCTCCATTTGTCAAAATCAAAACGAGACAAATCCCAAATCTCCAACAGGAAATGTTTGTGAAAAGCGGTATTCCCAAGATGGCTGCTAACCCAATCAAGCCTGGGTAGTTTGCGTAGTTCGGGTTTAAGCCTAAAGGACGATGACAGCTCTGTCAGTTAGGAGTGTTTTGTGGAGGGCAGGTGTCTCGTAGATTCTGTGGTGTAGCTGGCCCCTAGCAATATACAACTGACACAGAGAGACAGCAACACTGGCCCTGAATCAAGACTTACTCAATGTGACAATGTTTCACTAAAATAAATTACATCAATTTTCAATTTCCGCAAACAAGGAATAGGTTCCATTACAACTTGGTCATAATTTAACGAATAAATGGAAAACATCATTTTTGTTTTGGTCAACTTCAATATATTGATATTTAGCAGTTTTACCTAATATTTTACATATTCTTTCTTTGAGGATGTATTTTTTTAGCAATGCGATATTTTATATTTTACTAAACCATACTGAAAGTGTCTGTAGATTGAATTGAAGGTATTTCATTGGCAGCCTCGCCGTTGATTTCTTTGATAATCACTTACATCTTGATTCTACTACGTTGTATAACGGTAAAGCACAGTTGCTAGGGAATCTGAATACAAAGCCAAGATCAAATCCCGTTTAATACCTCTTATTTCGCGATGGAGACAATTTAAGCTTAACATTAGGTGAACCTTGTGAATGCTGTTATGGGGTTGTCCCCTACCATATCGCTGAAATATTGTGTGCAAAATCATACATTCCGTATGTGGCACGGTGGTGAGTTATCTTGTGTTAGGTTGTATTGGAACATGACATAGAGTAATAGTGACACACACTGTTATACAGTAAGGCTCAGTGAAATATCTCCTGAAAACGTTGAGAAAATGCTGTTCTAAATACATCACAGTATTAAGGATATCGTGTTGATGACCGTCTGAGCACAAAGTATCATCTTGTAGACACGTGGTTTTGGTTCGCGTCCTGGTCCTACCTCCAGTCCCCGCCCAGCAAATACAAGAGGACAGGGAATCAATGGTACCGGTGTCCCATGAAACAAGTGTTCTATGAAGCTACTGAGGTTATACTTTCAGATATGTGTAGATGATTATTACATATACTTAAAGGCGACTACACACACATAGGATTATCATGACCCTACGATGATGCACGCACCCTACAAGATTATCTGTCGACCAATGACGAGAAGCGTTTTAAATACGCTCTTTGTATTTTAAATATAGTAGCCTACTGTCCGATCGAGTCACTGATTGGCTACAATTTGAATGTCACTAATGGTACGAACAGTTTAAAACAGGTGAAATATGGATGCCAACAACTGAAAGTGACGCACTGCGCATGTCAACTCTCGATAGGTATATTACACAATTAGCCCAGCAGTGCAAGATAATCTGTAACGTATTGCTGCTCGTTAGGACTGTATCTGTGCTGGTTCCTTGTAGGTTCCATCACGAGGTAGTAATTGGCAATCCAGAACTTCCTTGTCCTAGGACACTGAACATCCGTCCACTGGAATAGACATACCACAATCAAGGCCTGTTGTACGAAAATATCTTTATTGAAATGCTGTTAACCAAACAGTATGGGCCTATGTTCAAGACATGAATAATAGCAATGCTAAGGTGCTGCAACATAAAATTATGTCATGAGTTGCCACAACTACAACACTGTATACTAACGTGAGTACGAGACGGTAATGAACACAACATCCATATACGTATAAATGACCGGAAGTGAGACCCAGAACCCAGCCGTTTCCATTTACTAATGAGCATGTATACGGCAGCAAGCTCCAAAAGCAGACCATGAAAACTATCTACGCTTCATGGCATAGTGGCCACCAGAACACTCGACGAATGGTGCCCACTCATGCTGTCACACATGGTACCAACTCACGCTGTCACACATGGTACCCGTTAGCTTATGTAGGATTACCAGAATCTTCAGATCCACGAGGAACGACGTGTAGTCTGTTGTTCCTATTACTAGTATTTCATGGAAATTCCAAATTATTTTGTTGGCAATGATATCATAGTGCAAATGACATCTCTAAACGTCGGCACTGGATTGTGGTGCGTGATGTATTATCTTATGATGTACTGGAAATACGACATAGAGTATAGCTTTATGGTGAGCATACATGCATGTAAATAAGCGTATTGACATTCAGTTAAATGCAATAACATACAAAAGCAATACACAATATGCAGATAATACATAATAGTAACATGGAATAGGTTAACACAATCAATTCTGAAGGACACAGATATTTGAAACAGTATATATAATTATAAATGTAAACTCAGGACAAAGTCTTTGGATAAGTGCCTGTATGTACTATAGTATTCATTGACATAGATCTCAATGTAGTCACAGTTCATACGTCAACGTAGACCATGGGACAGTGGTTCCTTATCAAACGACAGGTATATATTTCCCAGAATTTCTCCCGTCGGTGTTTATAGGGTTAATAGATGACGTCTGAATATCTTTACATTGTGACACACGCGAGATGCAATATGTCTCCTTAGGAAAACATCCACCCCAATGTTCGGGTCATGTCGTCGTACAATTAGAACAGTAGTTAACGGACAGTTTAGTATAGTTGGTTACAGAGAGGTATGTCGAAACATTTGATCGTGATCAATATCTTCATGACAGCCATAAATGTTACGGCCAATCGAAAACCTCCGTTTCGTGGATAGTCCCAAGTGATGTTGCACTTCCACCAGTAAGCACGAGCTATACTCAGTTAGCACCACGACCGTCGTTACCTACACTGAGCGCGCCCCTCCCAGAACGTTAGTTCCCTATCCTGATCCCTCCTGTGACGGTATAGTTTCTTACAATGATCGCTCATTCTCAATGATCGCTCATACTGGGCTCTCGTGTACAGAACGGCATAACTAAGGTAACCTTCTCCAACCTTAGCAATGTATGATTACGGGTTGAGTTAAGATTACCTTAGAGTTACGTACAGTTACGCTATTTCGTACAGGAGAGCCATGATTTCTCCTCATGGCATGATAGTTCCTTGCAATGATCCCTCCCCTGACACCACGCTATATTGACAACGATTCCTCTCTTCACGCCACGAAATATAGCTCATTTCAATGACCCCTCCCCTCAAATAATGCTAGTTCAGTAAACTGGTGTTCACCGCCGCGTCAGGACAGCACGATCGTGTATAGAGTCAATAAGACTGGTACCAGTACAGCACAATGCTTCAGTGATATCAACTGCAACCCACAAGCGTTGTTCAGACCAAGAACCAGTCTTTTGTCTTCGTATTCTGAAAGACAATATGCATTACATAGATTAAACGTATTTTATTCATTAAGAAAAAGACAGCTTACAATATACTACACGTTATTACAACTGAATGAAAACCGATCTATAAGATTAAGCTTGGTAAAAGTGTCTATACATTTGTTATTATTTAGCGCACGTTCGTGTAAAAAAATATATCTAAGAATGTACACCTCGATCTTACAAGAACATAGTCGTAAAACTTAAATAGCTTCTGTAAATACGCACCAAATTTGTCTGTTGTATAATTAATCAGGATATAATGCAAAATGCATGCGAGTTCCTGATATCTAGTAGCCTACCATTATCATAAGTCTTTGGTGATTCTATTGGCGGCCATATCGGATACGCCGACGTCGTTGTTCTCTGTGGATACACTCCCGGCATTCCGTAACCGCCGTTGTAGCCTTTGTCGGACACCACGTCGTATTTCGGCCCGCGGGTTGTCGTCGTCGACGTCGTAGTTGTCACAGCGGGCTCTATTTCTACAACATGCATCACGGCACTCAACGTTTGTCTTACCATACAGATGTTATTTTCTGATAGCACTAACTGAATAGGGGTAGTGGCTATCTAATAAACTCTTGCGGGTATTATTGTATGCAGTTAACTGTGAACTTTACATAATACATTATTTACTATCTACTTCACTTGTACACTTACCATAAAGAATCATCTGTTCTTCGTCAGAACCCAAGTAATTGCTCCCTTCACATGTATACGACCCGAAGTCATCTCGGGAGATTCCACTGATCCTCAGACTTAGCGTCACAATCCGGTTCTCGTATTCAGTGTAGGCTTCAGTCGTGAACTTGTCCACACTGTTGTGTATTTCTACCCCATTTCTCTTCCATAAAGTCAGGCCTTGTGGATGTGCATATATTTTACATTCTAGAATTGTCTCCCTTCCCACTTGTTGGCCAATCCGCTTATTTGTTACCATGACTTCTGGTGCAACTGAAAAAAATATTAACCCGTTATCATTCGTTGTCGCTGGAAACCCTCATCTAAGTTTAATACTGCCAACGTTAAAATCATAATGTAAATATTCTCATCAATATATAGAGAATCTGAACCTAATGTCTTGGAATATCAAATATATCAACACGAGTCGTGAAAGTTATTAAATCCGAGGATTTAATAACTTTCATCGAC
>JAUTBT010024135.1:1241-20286 GCA_032361225.1 Lepetodrilus schrolli
GCCTGAAGTAGACAGTAGTCGGGGAATATGTCCATGTATTACTAGTATGTAAACACATGTATACTAGTGGCCTGAAGAAGACAGTAGTCGGGGAATATGTCCATGTATTACTAGTATGTAAACACATGTATACTAGTGGCCTGAAGTAGACAGTAGTCGGGGAATATGTCCATGTATTACTAGTATGTAAACACATGTATACTAGTGGCCTGAAGAAGACAGTAGTCGGGGAATATGTCCATGTATTACTAGTATGTAAAATTGCTACAGATGTAAAACTCACATAATATCCTAAACAAAATAATAACAAACAAAAACTGTTTGTCCAAGTTTGTCCAAGTTTGTCTAAACAGTCATGAATCGAGTATCATAATTACCATAATAATTTGAATAGGAGAAAATAACTTAATTTGTAGCTGTTCGAATTATTAGAAAAATACGGACATTTAAGAGTGTTCGAATAATTGGGGACAACAAAATTAAAGTACAAAATATGGTTGTAAATGAAATGGTAAATAAATGAAGGACTTTTAAATTTAAAAAAAAAAAATAGAAATTTCAATTTTGAAAAATAATTATTGTGTTTGAATAATTAGAAAATTACAATTTGAAAACAAATGTCATATTTATATTTGTAGCGTCAGAAAGAAAACAAATGTCAGATTCATATTTGTAGCGTCAGAAAGAAAACAAATTGGTGATTAATTTAGGTGTTCGAAATATGCCATTATAGCTTAGACTAGAATCGCGTTAACTAGGAGTTCCACATGAAGAATTCCCATTGCCAGTAGCAATTTCAAACACCTGAGACAGAGCATCTTCAATTAGTTGAAATTACAATTCCTTGAAACCTGTGACAGCCCCCAGACAACCCATGATATTTGACATAATATGATTTATATTTATTATTGTGTTTAATCTCAGATGGGCAGGGTAACAGCAGCTTAGAAAAATTCCACATTATTCTAGATAATGTAACTTAATAGTATATAGCCATTCATCTATCAGTGAGCATCAAAAGTAGAGCAAATATTGCTAAATAATAAGGCTTCAGATGATTGCACGTTCCCCAAACAAAATAAATACCTAGGTTTACAAATATACAAACAATAGCATGGTTTACATTGTTCACAGGGCAATGCTATATTGTGGATATACTGGAGATAAAATAACAACAAAAACGTTAACTTCGCAGGGCATATTCTAACAGCACTGAAAAAATGACATAAACCTACTTTTGTAGCATCTTCTGGAACGATGGTTGATGCCTACTTACATGTGTGGCAGTGACATTGGGATATGTTGTAGAGCATGATAAAATAGGAGCCGATGTAATGATCAGGAATCTGAGACAGTGTTGAACAATTCAATGATGTCAACTTAAAATACCTTCAAAGTTAGACCTTGTCAAAGACAGTTCATGACATTTTTCTTTCTTTAAATGATCGTTAACTTTTTAATTTTACCAAACAAAAGTTTAAAATCACAAAAATTGCCACGAAATGTCTTTGACAATGACTACTTCCAGATGTGCGTCAATGGAAATGTTGGGATCACTCGCAGATATAAGAGTAATGTCCTCAGTTTCATTTCCTGAGACTTTAGTCTCATTTCATCTTTACATGCACTAAGAGGTCACTTTTAAATCTAAAAAGGTTTCTTAATACTATATTCATCATCTATACAAAGGAAAAATTAAATTTGATTGTTTCTCCTATTTTTAATGTAGGCTTCGCTCCAAGATTCGTCTTTAACAGTACCATACCAACAGTATAGAATCATACTGCAGTGTACAGTATCAGGTGTAAACCTATTATGGATCATTATTTACGATTAACCCAGTGTTATACATTATTGAGATTTCATTTGGTGAAGAAAATTACTGAAATACATTCCATATTCTATCATATAAATTATATTTCTATATGTACATATATCTCTGTACATATATAAATTCTGCGAACAAATACTATATAATAATTTCGTGAAAGTATTTTATCTTTGGTAATTTTGAGCGATTTTTTTTTTTGATTCTTTTTTTTTTTTAATTGGGGCTGAGAGCCGATTTCAAGATTCTTTCACTTATATCACTACTTGTCAGTTTAGGGCAGGAGGAAACCCGCAACATCCATAGCACTGAATGTTGCAGTAAACCTGCAAGCATCAGCTGGTACTGACAAGACCAAGGATGATAACTGCATTGCCACTCTACAGACATCGCATCCTATCAATATCGCATCAGAAAGGTAACTTTCGCGAACATTGATGCCGGGGCCCCCCGGGGCGGGATTTGAACCTGGAACATTTGGCTCCAAAGTCCAACTGTTCTACCACTGCGCTACTACCCGCCCTAATTTTGATTGAAGTGTCACATATTCTAAGTTTGGTGTACATTGCCCAAATGGACGGTGATATTCGATGGAATTTTAACACACAATGGAATGAATACTAAGATGCATGCACATATCACAAATCATAACAAACATAAAGTGATTGACTGGCTCAGCAAACATTAAGCTGATAAAGGAATGTAAAGCAGTGTTGGTAGCTACAATGTATAATGTCATATACAGTAATATACAGTAATACATTTCAAAACATCTAGAAAACAGTCAAATATGCCATGTCGACACATTTATAGAATCAAGAAAACAAAAATACTTAGATTTTCAACACTATAATATATCTATATAATATATATAATATTTATGTATTAGATTTGAACTTTTGATACAGGTTTGCATGGATGCAACTACATCTATGTACAGTGTTTAATTTGATTATTCTTGTTTAACTGTGCAAGCCTACTGTCTAGGAGTGGTGTGGATCAGTCTATTGTTGACGGCAAGATGGCACCCGCTGACAGAGCTTCCTTTTCAAGCCCAGCAAGTTGCCTGCAATAACATTTACAATTCTAATTTCATTTGTCTTTGATAACCAGCGTCATGATGATAGGGAGCATATAGTAATGTTTTTTTTCAGTTTAAACATGTGAAATGGTCAAATACTTCATGAACTACTTTTGAGTCATGTTTGCAATCCTTGCTAGTTAAAAACTGATTTGTAGATACTGCTACTGAATGTCTTTGTCAAATGCTTACACGATTGATCAATAAATATGAAAACACTAAATGTTCACACGACAGATCAATAAATATGAAAACGCTAAATGTTTACACGACAGATCAATAAATATGAAAACACTAAATGGAGAGACGGTTTTTCTGAGTTACTGTTTCTCTTCACAGGAATCTTTCAGCCAATCGCAACAAGACCCTGCTTTGACATCTCCTTTCTTGCATTCAAGTGTTACTTTATTTATGACTCAAAGCCTACCTTCTTAGCTTGGTGACCTTGGACCGGAGTTCCTTGTCGTATTCGCGTATTTTGGTGATCTCAGCCCACGCCTCATCGTGAGGTCTCTGGTCCACCTGACACCTCAAGTACAGGCCACTCCACAGCATCTGAAATGTCAAAGACACGTTACACACCCCGGAACATGGAAGCACGTTAGACACCTCGGAACACAAAAGCACAATTTACACCCCAGAACACAGAAACACATTAGACACCCTGGAATACAGAAACACATCATACACCCTGGAATATAGAAACACATTATACACCCCAGAACACAGAAACACATCAGTACCAGCCGGTGCTTGTAAGTTTACTGAAACACAAAGACTTTCCTATGTTCATTATTCAACGTAGTAGTTGCCAAGTTTGGAGTTTTCTATAGCATTTTTATTGATTATTTAGTGATCTGAGAATTAATAATAATGTACACACTTATATTGCACCAAATCGAAGCTCAAAAGCTCACTCATAGTGCTACTATATTAGCCCGGTCAATGGATCAGTGTGCTCTCATTTTCCTTCTCAACTCCCTGGAGTGTATACAACGTTGCCATTCAAGGAGCTAAAAGGTTATTATTCACATGTAAAGTAAGACCAATAACTCACACAGAAACTGGACTCACACAGAAACTGGACTCACACATTCTGGACTCACACATTCTGGACTCACACATTCTGGACTCACACATTCTCTGCAGGAAACCTATACAGCAAGAATCTGCCCCCGTACATTTGATTTCTCACAGCTGTGCTACCTCATCCAAGTCAGGATCACGGCATCGTTTCTCGAAGCTCTCACATCCACTAGGAGATCCCCATGCTCTCATCAGTGCCCGAGTCACGTATAAAAGATTGCTACGAGAATGCTTTTGGTCTTGTAGTAGATACAAGCTTTGAGCAATTATACCCAATGGTCGTATGGGTTGTACCTAACAGCAGGTTCTATGTCGTGGTATGGGTTGTACCTAACAGCAGGTTCTATGTCCTCTGTATTACACAAATGTACTACTAAACATGCAATTATTCATACACTACTGTAAATCAGGAAATTAATACAAGCATGATATTAATGCGAAAAAATGCGATTTGGCTTGTGGTCGCATTTAATTCCTACGCATTATGGGAAATAATGATAGGTAGGTCCGGGAAAAAACATGAATAGAGGCCTGGTCGATCGCATTTAATTGTTGTCGCATTTATGTCTAAATTCTTGAGGTCGCATTAAATTAGAGACGCATTAAATTCCTGGTTTACAGTATGCATTATATGATTATTTTATATCAAAATGACTCGGCCATTACTTGCAGTAAAGAAATGAATTGTACGTACCAGACTTTGAGGGGCCACAGACGGCCAGATGACAGCTGGGTTGGGATCGTACATCGGGTTCAAATACTGCTGTATAACCTCAGGCCTGTTTAGATACGACCTGCCAACAAATATTACATGAGAACATAACAAGTCATCAATGTAATCTCTAGATAACCCTCAATACAGTGCTTGATAAAACTATCTATATTATACAGGTACGAGACTGGCAAAATGTGTTTTCAGCTGAAACATCCAGAATCCAGGGACCGAAGTCCACAGCCAGGTTTATGAAATCGACCCTGCAGCCTGAAAATCCGCAGATCAGTGGAAGATTCTCATTCCTAATTATGAGTGTTATTTTATTTGAGTCATAAAAACTAAGTGAAGCACTGATGCAATCCTTCTTTCTGTAGAATAGCTGTACTACTGCAACCACTGCATATATATTAATTAGCCAGAAATTAGGTAAAGACTATACCACGACATGGGTGTCATAGTCTAACTATTTAAACATCAGTCTTTGATGGAGGACTCGCGCCCGCCACCGCCATCAAAGACTGACGTTGATCTATTCGGACTATTCGTATGATGGTTCCTGATATATAATATATATATATTAGTAGATAATAATGCTCGTACTGACTACAGGGGTGTAGAGTCGCTTTAAAGATTCTTTCACTTATATCACGACTTGTCAGTTTAGGGCAGAAGGAAACCCGCAACATCCATAGCGCTGAATGTTGCAGTAAACCTGCAAGCACCGGCTGGTACTAACAAGACCAAGGATGATAACTGCCATTCTACAGACATCACATCCTATCAATATCGCGTCAGAAAGGTAACTTTCGCGAACATTGATGCCGGGCCCCCAGGGGGGGATTTGAACCTGGAACCTTTGACTCTGAAGTCCAACGTTCTACCACTGCTCTACCACCTGCCCTTAGGGCATGAGGAAACCTTCATAGTGCTGAATGTTGCAGTAAACCTGCTACGGACACACCCATGATGATGACTGTATTGCCACGGTAGATGTCAATAATGAAGGAGAAAACAGTGAATGTGTCCACAAACTCGCACCATGGAAATTGATGTTGTGTAGTGTTTGTGGAAGTGAATAAATGGACAGCCTGACGCAGACATTTAAAAATAAAACTGAAAGTAAACATGTCAAATGTTAGTTCAGCTTGCTAAATGGCCAGAGTCAAATGTCCAACAGTAAAGGGGGGCCCATTACCATGATGTTTAGCTCGCTGAACTTGTAAAATTTAAGACAGAAATCCACTCTTGAAGCCACACACGTTAGCAAAGACATATTAACTTAACACATTCAAGGAAATACAGAAAATATTTTTTGGAATAAAAGGCGTTAAAATGGCTATTTAAACATAGCATTCAAACACAATTGATGACAAGCCTCTAGAACTCACAGTGGGAATCTTTCACCCATACATGACGATCAAACTTAGGAAAATAATGGACATCGTTCAAACATGATTACAATGACAACTAATACATCTCTCGTCACACAGGCGAAGACTTTTATAATAGGAAAATAAATTACTCCTTTGCTATTTTCAAGATCTATCGCACTAAACTAGGATAACTAATTACTAGTTAGCAATATACACGTGTAAACCTTACAAAATGAAGATGATGAAAGATGACACTTTGTAAATTCGGTGTATAATGATATAATTATGTACAATCTCGGAAACAGTACTAATGATTATTATTATTTTCCATGACAGTAACACCATCCTGGTACCAACAATCAAGTCTTTTCTGTATGTTGCAATCTGTACGATCGAGTAACTTAATATAAGATACTGGCTTGTTTTCGTATGACATTCGTGATAACCCGACTCCGCAATGTTGAAAGGGCCACGAGATTCAATGGAATGGATTGTGCAACAACCTTGCTCCGGATTAGTTCTTAAGTAGCAAATACTAACATCAAACCGCAGCTGTTATTAGGGCCAACTGCAGCTGCTATTAAGGCCAACTGCAGCTGCTATTAGGGCCAACTGCAGCTGCTATTAGGGCCAACTGCAGCTGCTATTAGGGCATGTCATTCCAATACACAGCTGTAGCAGTTTGGATGGAGCCACATTCAAGTAAATGTCATTGTTCATGTTCTCTCTGCTGAAGGTATCACTATCACTGTTCTATCACTGATAGTGTCTGTATAGCATCCCAGGTTGCCTTCAACTTGAAGAAGGTTAAAAGGCACATGGCTGCATTCAGTATTTCTTCAACGTCTTTCTGATCAAGGCCATTCTCTGGAAAGAAAAAAGGAAAGAATGAAAATAATAGAAACTAAAAATAATCTTACTGATGGTTCTTGATAAAATTGTAAAAGCTCATTTTGCAGTTGTAGACGCACTTGGTGTTTGCAGACATGGCAACAAACAATTGTAATTTCAGTGGAAAACATGCCCAGGGTCGTGGGGATGCAGGCCCCAAGCCATGTCCAGGGCAAATAAATCGACCCCATGGACAAGTAAATCAGCATATCCACAGAAAATTGCCATGCCTGTGTTTGTAAGATTTCCGTGTATTTATCATTGGCTCCTACCTGTTTATGAGCTTCTGTTATAGATGCCTTTTTGAACGGACGAATTTCGTCAGATCCATATCCCGGTACCCACATGTTCCAGCTCCTCTCTGTGAGAAGTCAGAAATACGTTCCTTAGAATAATGCATGAATAGTTGGGAAAAAGGCATCAAAGTGGTTCATGTTGTCAATTGTCTACCACTGTACTACAATGATCCAATTCCAAAATCTAATCACTTAAATTTTAACATAATACATGGTCAAACTGTTAAGCAAGATACCGACCTAGGTAGAGTTGGACGTCTTTAACTTCCAGCGAGTTAGACTTGCGATGTTTGGCAATCTGGCAGGATGAACTCACGACATTCTCAATGAAATCGTCTGCTATTTGGAGAAGAACCTGTAAAATTTAGATAAATTTATCAAAATTTGTCACAATTCCAAAACACCAAGTCAGGCATATTAATATTTATTTATTCCTTAATGTCGCTGCGGGAATCTTTCACTCACACGCATCGATTAGGCAGGTATAAAAATGTATGATTCAGTTGTACTATAGTAGGTGTAATAGGTGTAGCACAACTTTAGCATAATTGAATTGAATATGTTTTGTTTTTAAGAGTGGCTTTCAAGATTCTTTCACATTAGCATAAACCTGATCACATACATGAACCAAAGATGGCAACTGCCCAACAAGTGTGCACCCATTCTACCCCATCATCACCACATTATTGAGGTATCTACTGGGGCATGTTCAAACCCGAGACTATAGTCATGCATGCAACCACTGCACTGGATCTCGTTCACTAATGAAGCTTGACGTGACACTTGTGTATCAAACATTTAAAATGTACATGTAATAAAACTTTTTAAAAATAATTACAAATTTGTTTAATCTTGCATGCAATACCTGCAAATGGTTATGAAATCTCACAAATGCTTACAGTGGCGAGCAAACTAATCCATGCATTCAATAACGGCAAAACATTTGCCACAGAGCTTTCTCGAGTCAATTGCTAAACGTACCCAAGGTATTGCTGCAAAATTACTCATAGATGCAGACCTGCCAACCCCAAAGCGAAGGTGAGAGTAGCATTCTGGACCAACTGAGCGTAGCAAATGCTATTTGAGAGTAGCACATTATATTACTGCGGACGTTTAGTGATTAGTGAGACTGGTTTCCAGTTAAATACGCTGTAGTGGCTTGTATATTGCTTTAACTACAGCAGCCCCGCTCAACCAGATTCGATAAACTTCAGCTAATTAACATTTTAAATGAAATAAATTCATCTGAGCGTAGTAAATTACACTCAAAGCATAGCAATTGGCAGGTGCATTATCAAACCCCCGAGATTACGAAACTTTTGGAGTACGATTTCATGCTCAACTCAAAGTTTTGTTCACAAATCCCCATATAAAATTTGAGTTTCAACACGAGATCGTAACGTTTCATACTCTCGGGGGCCAGGACGTACGTTCTCTGGCTCTATAGCTGAACATACCCAAAGTATTGCTGCAAAATTACTCCTAGATCTATCAAACAAGAACACCCTGGATAGAAGAACAAGAATCCAAGATCATGAAACGTTTGGAGTGCAAGTTCGTGCTCAAGCTCGAATTTTACATGACGATTTGTGAACAAAGCATCGGTTCGAGAAGGAAATTGTACACAAAAAAGTTCAGTAATCTCGGGGTGGGTACTCACGTCCTCCACATCATCATCCAGCTGTTCCAGAGGGTCGACTTCCTTGACCAGTTCCTGAAGACGACGCTTGTCCAGCACTCGACTCTCTCCACCCGACGCGCTGGCCGCTGGCGAAGGCTGAGGCTGCATCGGTGCTGGACGTATGTTGGCGGCAGTCTGAGGTATTCCCATCATCGGCGAGACGGTGGCAGCGCCCATGGAGTTCTCCATGTGTTTGTTGACGTTCATGATCTGAAGTGGATTGCATTGATATTGTTTTGGAGTGGTCAACTGTAAAGGGTGTACAACGTTGATAATTAAATACTGCATGATTGTAATGTTATTTCAGGAGTAAGTTGACATTTATAATGTTTATTGCTAGAATTAACCCGCATCCTCCTTGGTTCAAACAGAAATGTACTAAAGACTACTGCAAGCAAAACATTTCTGACCGACAACCGATTCAAATTAAAAAACGTTAAAAAGCACCAGTCACTGTGCTATTAAACCTTTCAATTTAAAAAAAATATGGAATATCTTCTGACTACTCGAGCCCATTAACTAACAATTTCTTGCATGCAATATGTTGTCCAAAAACAATTGACGGACTAACTGCAAGAACAAAATCAAATCAAATGTTGGCCTCACCTTCTGCTGCTCAATGCGAGCTCGCTGCAGGAAGTTGGTGAGTTTGGCCAGCTCCTGCTGCTGTAGAGGTGTGTGGGGACCAGGACCGTACGACTGATCAACAGAAAAGCACACTATTAGAACTGTCAGACCTGGATCCTGCTCCACAGAGACATTGTAGCGCTACGAGAGGCGTAACTCTCCATACACAATAGCCAGTTACGATCGCTCTGTAGAATGGGACTCAATAAATACACACACGTCATTTACCGACAACACATACATACAGAACAGATATGACGATACCAAGTAGAAACATGCACACAGCGAAAACTGGATTAGTTGTTAGAATACTATTACATGACAGATTTAGAATTATATTGATGCATTAATTGCTTTGTAAATAAATATACATGTTGTTTTACATGTAAATAAGCTTTTAGAAGTAAATAGCTTGTAGTAAGTAGAAGCAAATTTTAAGAATGTTAAATAATAAATGCCAATATACTCAGAAAATATTTTTGATAATTTCGTTAGTGAGCATGATGAGATATATGAACTAGTCTGAAAAGTCATTTACTCAGGGTTAATTATACTTAAAATTATAATGTTTTGTCAGAAAGAGATCTTGATATGACTATAATGACACTGTAATTACATATGATCTAGACATTAAATTACTAGTACTTTGTTTTTACAAATAAAATACCTAAAAGAGATTTTGATGCGGCACAATAAACTTACATAATATGAACTACTTTGCCTTACCATGTGTACTCGCCAGTAAAAATCTCTTTCTAATATCTATATCAATAATAATACACCACATAATAGATTCAAGTAATAAATTAAAAACTGCACAAGAACATAAAATACTACATGAACGAAACATATATACTTCTACATGTGAAATGAATCTAAGAAAAAAATAAAAATAAAACAATATTTAAATATATCAATATGAAAGAACATAAATCTACTTCCACATGTGAAATTATTAATTAAAAGAAAATAATAATTAAAAATAATAAATAACTATGAAAGACTGAAATTATTTTGTAAAGACCAACCACAATAATACATTTTTTTAAAATAAAAAAGAAGAAGTTTAAATTAATAAATAAATAAAATAATAAACATGCATAATGACGATATATTTTCAACTGAGAACAGACAGTGAAAGTGGACTGGAGACCAGTATCACCCGACACCACATACCGCGATCTGCCCTTCCACGTGCCGGATGGTGTCGACAATGTTGGGTGTTTTGTGCGGCATTGTGGCGGAGAGGGGGGTACTGACTGACATGCCACCACTACTGCCACTAGTTACACAACTCATGCTGGACGCGTTCATGTCTTAACGACGTCCCTTTCTCATAGCATGCACATCGGCTACAAATGGAAAGCAATGGTAAATCACATTATAACAAGTCACGCTCTCCCCAACAGCTTGTACACCACTACACACATTCCGGGTATACATGGTATATGCGCTGTCATGCGAAGCCAGATTTTCTGTAATAGAGCAATATGATTGGATCTATAAAATATGTTATAGACAATCAGACTGCTTGTTTAGAAAATGGATGTTACACAATAGGAAGTTGACTGTTTGATTATTTGATATACTTCTAGGTGCATCAAACCAAAATTGACTCGGGTGTACAACCGCAAATTGTAAATGGACCCATGATGTAATCATTACTGATGGTACAAATTCAGATGTTTGATGCTGTTGACATGCTTTGGTATTCAAATTTGTAAGTTAAATTACAATGAAATGCAACAAAGCTACTATCAGGTCACAGATTGTCAAATATAGTTTTTAAAATTGTACCGGTATATGGAATAATATTTTTCAAATTTTCTCATCAGAGGGCGTGAGCACAAAACATGAAATGTCTGCTATCTAGCACAGCGTGTATATATGGAAATGTCTGCTATCTAGCACAGCGTGTACATACGGAAATGAGTTGGCGTTGCCACTGCTCACTGTTGGTAGAGCATGATTAAAGGTAAGTATGTATATTATATATGTATACAATGTCAGTAAGAGAGCTGCTGCATCATGAAAGTGATGGCATCTATGGTGTTACGTGTTGCAGAGATGCTCTAATGTAAATCATAGATTAGAGTGAGTTATTGTTTTACGTCACAGCGGGAAATCGATAGATTGGAGGTAGCAATTAACTGCAGTGTTGTTATTTAATTAGTTAATGTTAGTCTAGGTTATAGACATCGATAGAGATGATACAATATATAATGGGTAATCATGTTGTAATTGAACAGGTTTCAAATCTGTCATATATTAATGAAGCTGAAATTTACAACTGACAATTTAAATGGTATAATTTATAAGATCTATACAAAATGAGCAATGTCCAATGTATCCATGAAAACCAATGATTCATTGACCAAAGATTAAAATGACCAAAATGATAACTGCATTGCCACGGTACAGATAGTGCATCCTATCATGATCGCGTCAGAAAGGTAAAATTCCTGGGACGGGATTTGAACCAGAGAAATTTGTCCAATGTTCTACCACCCGTCATTTTAGTATTTTGATTTTACTGCACCACCAGGTCGGGCGGCTCTGCTCATGGCTCTATGTATGCATGCATCTTCACGGATGCCACACTTTCATATGCTAATTAGCACAGCAGGGAATGTGAAATTACCAACAGGGATTATAGCTGGTAAAATGAGCATATCTTCACTATTCGGTGGTTTCACATTGTTTGCCGTACAAAGCCAAGCATGAGCAGAGCCACATGAGCATTTTTCAACATACTAAGTGATATTTGATGACATATATTGTATTAATAGTGCAACAAATTTTGTTTTAGCCTTCATTAGTTTTCCTGCACCTCAATTAGCACAGCGTGCCATGGGCACTAATAATTTGGCCTCTGCTCATACATGACATTCTGCAGCAGATGTGAAAATACGAAACGAATACTGGCCAAGGCTCTAGGCCTGCACACTAGTGTGATTATAGAGTTTAACATCGCTTCGGGAATCTTTCACCCATTTGCAACGAGCCTGCATACTACGCAGTGCATTCAATAGATGATAAACGCTTGCCGCTTCAGAGATTTCTTTAGCATTTGCAGTTATTGAACACAATCCTGTATTTAAATCGCTGAATTATGACAGTAATGAAACTACTAAACATTGGTACACCAAAGTTACAAATTTGTGAGAATGTGCACACATTTGGACGGCTTTAATTCAGCATTTCAGTTCAGGTGCATTTTCAAACTACTTATATAATATTCCATGAAGTTCGACTATACATACAAACACCACAGAAAACGTAATTACGGTCTATATTACATGTCATTGATGAATTTATTGCAGCATAGGTTTCAACCCCGCTTGGAGATCGACGCCATATTTATTTCTACCAAAAACATATTTTCGATATAACGACATATTCCAACTATATTGTGAAATTTGGAGACACGACATTTTCAAATTAGATAATATATAATGTATACTATATATGCCTTACATCTAATTAGTTTGATATTCTAATTAGTAATTAGCGACTACCATTACTCAACTGCAACCTTCCGTTTGGTTTTGTTTGTCGGAATCAGCAACGTTTCACAAATAAATTCGCCTTCTTTCAGCCATATGTTTTATGTCATATTTTATGATGGTTTAATATACATTTGTTTAAATAACATGTTGTACAAGATCAACGACTGAAATGAATAAGTCGTCGGTAAGAGTTATTATCTACGTTCTTGTTGAATTTAATAAGACCCTCAGTTTTCGCGCAATTATATCTCCATACGAATGTCCACATTTCATACAGATTAACGATCACACGAAACATAGTATACCTGTAAGTGAAAATAATGTTTTGAGGTTCTCAGAAGTCCATCATTAGTATGTAATCCAGAACATTTTAAACTAGTTAAATATAATGCTGGTAAATAAAAACCTGAGAACCAATACACCCTTCCTACAAATTGGAAGTAATTATGTTTATGAACCAAAATTGTCAGGAAATTTATGGTTAGCACATGACACAACATTAGGTTTGGTGTTTATCTTAATACATTAGCTATTTTTACATCCATTATTTTCTGTACAAACTACAGAGCCAGTAGCAAGTTTATTATCACCAGGCTGGGCCCCGAGATTACGAAACGTGTTTGAGTACACACTCATGCTCAACTCAAAGTTTTGTTCACAAATCTACATATAAAATTTAAGCTTGAGCATGAAATAGTGCTAAAAAAATTCGTAATCTCAGGGCCTGCTGGTGTGCTTTTATTAAAATATTTGGTGATAAACAGATATATGGTTTACAGTGTTTTGCATATGTACTTTCTTTAATTGAATTTGAATGAATTCACAATTATTACAGATGATAGATCTCAAGGCTGAATTATATAGGAAAAAGGATGAATTCAAGAAAGAGAAAATTGCCAGTGGTTCTTATGTGAAGGGAAGAATTCAAGGAAAGGTCGGTACCTGTACTTGTAGTGTTCTAGTTTGTTCACCAGTTTATCATTTCCCTGTTCAAATCACTAATGTAGCACAAATTGATCAATCAAATAATACACAGTAAATTAGGTATACATGCTCATGTTTCAACAACTATAAATCTTAATTATGGTTTCGTCTAGGCAACCAAGTCTGATCTGTTTAGTAAGAAGAACAAGGGTGTATTGGAGAGAGCGCAAAGAGATTATGAAGAAAGAGTGGAAGAAGAAGATGTCCATGCAAAGTCGAGGTGATAAGGCTACTAGATTACAACACATTTTGAGTACAATTTCATGCTAAAGCTGAAATTTTATGTGGGGATTCATGAAAAAATCTTTGAGTTTTAACATGAAATCATACTAAAAATGTTTTATGAACTTGAGGCCAGTTTATTTCCCTTGGTAAAAGACACTATTTAGTTTTTGGATTACTGGTATACGTAGTATCAATGATAAGTATGTTATGTTGATTATTGTTGTTGTAAATTCAGTTGGTTTTATTCTTTCTTTTTCCTTTCATAATGTTCTGATTTCTTTCAAACAGGAAGGCCTTGGAAGCTAAAGCTAAGCTGTATGACAAGATATCGTCAAGTTCAGACATTCCTGGTTAGTACTGCTACGACTTTTACAGAATTATTTATTCACACACAGCGAACCCATGATAATTCAAGACATTATACATGGTATAGAAGAGTGTTACCATAGAACGGGGGCGGGTGGTAGAACAATGGTAGAACAGTTGGACTTCGGAGCCAAAGGTTCCATGTTCAAATCCAGCCCTGGGGGCCCGGCATCAATGTTCGCGAAAGTTACCTTTCTGACGCGATATCAATAGGATGCGATGTCTGTAAAGTGGCAATGCAATTATCATCCTTGGTCTTGTCAGTACCAGCCGATGCTCGCAGGTTTACTGCAACATTCAGCGCTTGGGATGTTGCGGGTTTTCTCCTGCTCTAAACTGACAAGTCGTGATATAAGTGAAAGAATCTTGAAAGCAATTTAAAACCCCAATACATTTTTTTTTTTTAAAAACACCTTTAGGTACGCATCATTACGTTGCGTATGGGAGAAATATTTCCACTGCGACGTAAAGCACTAATTCATTCATACATATAATTAAATCATTTCTTTCACCATAACCTTGAGCAGTGTTGATGCAAACTGTTGTATTTACTGATATATTTTCAGAGGAGGATGGAAGCGTGATGTACCTGGTAGATTTCCAGAAGAAAGTCATCGATAAAATTGTTGAAGATAGGAGGAAGGGTGATGACAAGGGGAGACCACCCACATCAGATGATGATGCCGACGCCCTCCATGAAGAAGTACCTGCTCCTTCTGATCCACAGGAAGAATGGTACGAAATTGTTGTCCTGTGTATCCTGAAGGCCCATCGTGTGATATGCATGGGATACCATTCAACTGTCCTTTATATTATCCATGGGAGATTTCGCTATCTTAGTTGTGAGAGCATTTCTACCATGA
Source organism: Lepetodrilus schrolli (assembly GCA_032361225.1). Taxonomy (NCBI): domain Eukaryota; kingdom Metazoa; phylum Mollusca; class Gastropoda; order Lepetellida; family Lepetodrilidae; genus Lepetodrilus; species Lepetodrilus schrolli. The sequence goes on from JAUTBT010024135.1 coordinate 16,767, forward strand.
CATGTTCATTGCTATCTGTTTTCAAGGTCATCAGAGCACAGTGGAAAACAGTTTTTCTGTCAAGCAATGTTTATGTATTCATTGCTCAACGTAGCTGCTGGAATCTTTCATCCATATGCAACTCTTTCATATGGGAATATTTCATGCACCCATCAAGCAAGGTGACTGAGCCGATCAGTGTTAGCATATGCTGACACGCCTCCCACAAGGAAGATAGCAAAGTGCCCCATGGGTACTGTAGAGCAAAGTTTTTTACACAATGCCTGAAGTTTTCAGACCTTGCAGAATCAGATTATTAAATGTGCAAAATACAGTGACCAATAGTTTGTGACATGGAGCCACAAAAATAGATTTTACACAGAATTATTTTTATTTATACATATATTTTGGATAATAACAAATCTTTTTAAATATGTATATAAAAAATGTAAGTTCTGTCAATATTATTTGTGATGCCTTGTTCATGTATTGCAGGATGTCCACTTTCCAGCATACACTTGTATTGTCCATAGACATAGTCCTGGCCCAGAGATTGCAAAACCTTTTGTAATACGATTCGATTCTCAACCTGTTGTTCATAAATCCTCATATGAAATTTTAGCTTGAGCATGAAATTATACTCAACAAGTTTCATAATCTTGGGGCAAGAATGTTGCTAAAGCATACTGCTCTTTCTTCAGGGTAGACTATGTAGACTCACTGGGTCGATCTCGACGATGTATGAAGAAAGAACTTCCTCAGGTTGAGAAACAAGACAAAGAAATGGCAAAAGTCAGAGGGTAAAGTTAATTCAATCTATAATTATTCAACTATTATTTATTTATTTTCTACTGTTCTGTCTGTTTCTATATGGACATCTGTATTTGGAGGAGATTGTATTATTTGAGTAGGACATCTTTGTTAAGAAAGTTAAAATTGATAAATAATGGAAGTGACTGTTTTATGCACATTTGTCACCGTTGGCTAGGCCTGTGTTTCATGAAAAGGTTGTACTGATAGTCCGGGCATATATTGAGATTTAAGTCATTTCCTGATATAGTAATAGCATAGTGAACGCACTGATTTATACTCCAAACTACAGTACGACCCTTTCATGAAATTCAGACTAGGACACTAAATCCAATATGATGACTGGCCAGCAAGCCATGCATGATACAGAGTCATTTTCTTCAGCAAAGCATAGCTTTTCTGTAGCATAGCTTTCTAAATGAGCCGTCCTCTTGGTTCTATTGCTAGCTAGAGGAGGCATTGACCCATATCATCGCATATGGGTGAAACATTCCCGCTGCGACATAAAACCAAAACAATAACTCACTCGCCCATGTATAAATATGTATTCTTCATCGATGTCATTCGGTCATCGCATATGGGTGAAATAATCCCTCTGCGACGTAAATCACTAACTCAATCAAACATCAGTGTCATTCGGATCATTCCAGCTAACCTACGAAAACCTCCATATCTGAGGTGAAATGGTAAATCTGTATATTGTTTTTTATCTGTCATTCGGTTCATTCCAGTGAAGCTATGAAGACCTCGGAGTCCGAGGGCGATGCTCCGGAGCTGATGTCGCATGACATGCACAGGGAGATGCTGCGACAGAAGTGGGAGAGGGAGGAAGAGGAGGCTCTAAAAAACACCAACATCCACTACTCCAATGTCCAGTTTGATGGTCAGTCTTTAAAGATAATAATAATGATGATAATAATAACAATAATAATAATAATGTACATATACTGAGATAGCGACTAATGTCCATCGATCTATTCACTAATGTCCAGTTTGATGGTCAGTCTGTGAAGATAATAATAAAAACGGTAATGATAATAATAATAATAAATAATATTTTTTTAATAATAATGTACTTTCATAGCGACTAATGTCCATTAATCTATTCAGTACTCATTACTCATTGATGGTCAGTCTTTGAAGATAATAATAAAAACAGTAGTGATAATAATAATAATAATGTACTTACATAGCGACTAATGCCTATCCATCTATTTACTATTCTAATGTCCAGTTTGATGGTCAGTCTGTAATAATCAACATTTACTAATGTCCAGTTTACAGGTCAGTCTATCAACAATATCCATTTTTCTAATGTCCAGGGTCTCGTTATGATCGTAGTGCTATGAGAGTCGTAACTCCTATACATTACATTAGCACTACTACTCATAATTGTATTATTATTTGTTTTCAATTACTGGAATTCCACTAACAAGTTCTCCTGGCCCCGAGATTACGAAACATTTTTAATACAATTTAAATTTTATATGGGGATTTATGAACAAAACATTGAGTCAAGCATGAAATCGTACTCAAGAATGTTTAGTAATCTCGGTGCACGACTTCTTTCCCTTTGTGATCTGTGCCTATTTTAGTGGTGATAAGTTTGTGATGTAGTGGGGTTCTCATCAATTTAATTAATTATGTCTTTGTTTTAGAAATCCGGACTCATGGTGTTGGCTTTTATCAGTTTGACAAAAATGAGGAGACACGTAAAGAACAGTTGGATAGATTGAAGGACTTAAGGAAACAGGTATGTTAATTCTGTTTATCCACAGAATAATCATATTTCCCCATATGGTACAACACCTGGAGCGATTTTCATTAGTTGACTCAATTTTCCCACACCTGTCATAGACAGGAGTATTTTTTCCCTTCTTAATATTTTACTACAAAATTTCTCCAGACAATATTTTGGAATTAATCATTCGTTTGACTGAACTACTGCCCAAATATTTTTTTTCACAAGCCATTTGTTGTTAAATACAAACCTAGATTTAAAGTTGAACCACTTCTTAGACTTTTATTACTCATGTTAGGAGTCATATGGGAAGCATGTATATGTTGTCACTTTTGGCTGCTATTCCAACTGCAAGGATTACATATTAGGAGAGTATTCATTGAGGCTAATTTGAAATGTTGGTACTGTTCAGACGGTGAATGAGCGCGGACGTAGAGAGAAGCTGAAGGAGAAGAGGAAAGCTATGCTGGACGCCAGATTGGCCAAGGTCAAACAGAGACGGAAATTGAAGGACGGTGGTGGAGTGACCGATGGTCAAGATAGTTAGTTTCTTTCTCTTAATTATTTCGCTCATAGTCCCATTCCATAGCCACCTCAGCATTGCAATCATTTAGTGCTATAAATCATGAATGTATATAAAATGTATGTTATTTGTAGGTAAAAATAACACCTAATTCTGTGAAATTTTGGTCATTAAATCATGAAGTAAATATTCTTACAAATACAGAGAAATCATGAATATTAATAAGATTTAACCCGGACCCGAGTATGATTTCATGCTTAAATGAAATCCCCACATGAAAACATCGTACTCATTAAAGTTTTGTAATCTCTTGGCCTGAACTATCATAGCCAGATAGGGGCGGGTGGTAGTGCAGTGGTAGAACGTTGGACTTCGGAGCCCTGGGTGCCTGGCATCAATGTTCGCGAAAGTTACCTTTCTGATGCGATATTGATAGGATGCGCTGTCTGTAGAGTGGCAATGCAGTT
>JAUTBT010024146.1:0-20285 GCA_032361225.1 Lepetodrilus schrolli
TAGTACAAGCAGTACATATGCATGCAAGCCATGATGTGAGTGAAAAAATCTTGAAAGTGGCTTTAAACCCCAAATCAGCCAACAACCACTGCGCTACCACCCGCTCAATTATTTTACCTACATTTCATTTGTCTACACAAGTATATTGGGCAAAAAAGTTATACAAACTACATTTTCCGCATGTCCCAGGTTTTGATATTTGGGCGTATTTCGTTGGGTCTTGAGCAAACGGACTGATAGGGCGCTATAAAAAAAATCCAGTTGGGTATGTACTTACGTGGCATCGATGTCACCGGAAATAATCGGATACCATTAGCCTGCATTTGTTTGTCAGTCCGATCGACGGTTACTGGTTTTGTTGCTGTAGATTATACTTATCTGGCATGAGCTAAAGCGCTTCTGAACTCCAACAGGCAAAATAATATCCCCAGAGTAATTTCCAGATGGTAAAACCAATTCTATGAAGAATAGTTTCTTGATCGTTTGATTCTATGAATAATAGTTTCTTGATCTTTGATACCACACGATTTAGCTCCATAGTAATGTATGTTATTGCCATATTAACATTATATATATTTGGAATTTAGATACTATGCATGTGCAATCAACAAGGAATCATCTGATATACATCTATGTATATGGCCAATTACAGTATATATAAATGTACATTATATAAATTACTAAACGACAAGATCCAACTAATTTCATACTGGTTTATTGGTTCACATCATTCACATACACACGACAAAAGTCTGAGAGTAACCAGGCAAAAACATGAGATCCTTTAATACTGATTCAGGAAATACTATTATGATAATAATAGTAATAATAATAATAATAATAATAATCAGCTGATAATAATAATAATATTCGCAAAAACATTCACATAATCAAACAAGTAAAATCTGTCGGTACAATTCAAACGGTTTAATACTGATAATACATAGCACACTCCTTCATGAAATTAGTTGTGCAAAAATATCTTACCATTTGTTTATCATCTCGAAATTTCTGCATAACATAACTGAGTAAATCTGTAGAAACTAAGTGTAGTGGTAGCATTCTGAAGTACCATTCAATTAATTATCACAATATAAAAGAAATATTATCAAATAGTTTGGAAATATTGACTTATTTCTCAGAAGAGCAAGCAATGAAATTAAAATATGTTTTGAAATTAAACTGCACATAAAAAAAATTAAAAAATTGGTATATAAATTTCTCAAGCTATACAATAACCTGACTGTAATGAATCTATATTTTCATTAACATGATAAAAGTAAAAGTTAAGCTAGTACAGGTAGTGATAATCTTAAAAGCATACAATCACAGATTAAGTTGTCATTTTGGACTGAATTGGAGTTAAAAATACAAAGTACATGCACTTAGCATACATTTGTACCTCCAACTATCTTTTCACCACTGTAGGATAGGTAAAATTCTATTGCAGTTTACACTTCCGGTAAAACCCGAACAATGTACTATAATATCTCAATTTCCTATAGTCTAATAGACTAAGAGGGATAACTCTAATCATTGAACACAGTCAAAACACAGTCATGACTACTGGTACCATTATAGCTATATAACATATTAAAAATAAGAAAATACGAAACTATTGAAAAACCAGTGGGATATGCAGAAAATGTAGCTGGTTACCCAATATACTTGTGTAGACACATCAAATGTACATACTTGCATGTAAAAATACGCTTGACCATGAAATATGTAAACAAACCCGTGATTGTATGCCTTTAAGCTTTTAAACGAAATTAATTATCAAGCATAAAATAACAAATTTGAAATATATGATCTTATCATCTGATTACCAAAATTTCTCTATTAATTTGAACAGTAAATAAAACTTTATGAAAATATAAAAATTAATTCAGGCAAGTGTTGATTGTATACACAAAAGAAAAAGGAATATAATTCAATGCTGAATGGTCAGTACAGTGAACAAATACTTGAATGTTTACATGTTCAATATAAATATGTGGAATTAGTGTATAATTATGCAAAATTCCATATAATGCATTCCTGTAGTCATAATATTTGAAATATAATAATAGTACACTGTAGTAATAGTATAACATCACCCAATATATAGTATACGGTTCAAATGATAGGAAACAGATTTACCAAACTACTTCATCATTTTCATTCACACTATGATTATCTTAAAGGTGCACTACCAGATTAGCACAATGTATGATTTTAATGTTGCAATTTTAAATAGGCATAGCCTCATCAATAGTCTAGTCAGTGCATCTTTAAAACTGCTTGGATAAAGATGCTCACTATGCAATTATCTAGTGAGCAAACGTATACCAATTGCAAATATAGGGTGCCAGACATTTCGCCCCCTCTAAGTTGTGCCCCCCGACGTTTTGCCCCCACCTGGGATGTTTCACCCCCACCTATTTTTTTTTGATGGACGTTTCGCCCCCACCTGTTTTTTTGAGGTAGGTTTCGCCCCCACTTCATTTATCTTCCATTCTTCCATGTATTTGGTTTGCAAATTAGCATCAATAGCATCTATATACTATATCGGAGTATCTTGTTTTACCATGAAAGAATATCGCTAAAATAAGGTGGGGGCGAAAAGAACGTGGATAAAATATTGGTGGGGTGAAACGGTCACGGGTTTGGGGCATAATGACTGGGGGTGAAAAGACTGGGGGTGCAACGTACAGGGTGCGAAATGTTATGCATCAACAAAAATATATACGGTAATTATAAGCAATATACATGATCACTTTGCAAATATCTAGTGAGCAAATGTATATGAAGTGCAAAATATATATAATAGAAGTAATATACACTTTTAATATCACAATTAAGCTTTAATAAATACATAAAAAAAACTATGAAATATTGCATTCCATTGGAAGGAGCAATCATGATAATGTGTGTGTGCGTGTGCGCGCGTGCGTGCGTGTGTGTGTGTGTGTGTGTGTGTGTATATATGTATATATATATATAAATAAGTAAATAAGTATAAATATGAGTATCAAGGACACAGCCAGTCATAATAATTTACACTGAAAATGTTGACAATACAAAATAAGTTGTGGGCCTATTAGTACATCGATCAGTATTTATCTAGAAAAGTGTTCAATGATATTTAAATTCCTAATAATAGTTAGATTTGAACTTGACATAATTAGGCCAATTTCATGGTTATCAAACATGCAAGCTGTTATAGATAAATTTATAACATAACATAGGAGTTTGGGAGTGCAATAAACCAATGCTATAAATATATATATTTTCACTAGTACAATAATACAATAGATTTTTATAATTGTATTCATAAGCGATATCGAAGTCTTTTTGGACCACTTTTAGAGCTTCTTCTTGGGACAATTTGTGGAATATAAAGAAAAGATTTCTTCAATTAAATATGCAAACACATTTATACATATTTACACATTTACTTCGAACTATATTTTGTCTGCGTACTTTAACCCAGTTCCCTAGACATTTGCCTATATAGTGTTTGTGACTGAAAATCGATATTACAATAATTTCTAGTTATGTGATAAATAGAATCTCACATTCGTGTTCATATATTACCGAATTTATTAAACTCATTGGCAGAGCCTCGCATAATATCAGTTTTGCCAACTCGTTTAATAAATTCAGTATTATATGACCACTCATATGAGATCCTCTATATAGTATGCTAGTAACTGATGATGTTGCAAGTTTCAAAATCAATACCAATAAAATATTTGCTGTTACGGAAATTCACCAATCTTTCCACAGAACATTTGAAAACAACATTCCTTCAGTTATACCTACATACAACTTCATGAATATACGTAGCAGTACAGTAAGTTGTGGGAAAGAATAAAATAAATCCATGAACTCACATTGAGGCAAATGCAGACTGGGCCTCATTAAAATCGTATCTAAACACAATGTTCCTCAGACATTTCACCAGTCGTATGATAAGCGACAAAGTCATCCAAATATACGAGAAGCAATATAAATATTAACATCATGCTTGCCAATGTGTACATAACTGTGTTTACAAGCCCGTATCTTATATCCATCAGCCAGTGTTCAAAATCTCACTAGAAAAATCAACCCACTCATAAAGATAAACATTTCAGTCGTCAATAAGAAGTAGAAAATGTATACAAAAATTCTAGGAAATGTTACCAACCCTTCTCAAATGTTACCATTTGTCAAATATGTTACCAGTTACAGGCAGGGCATTTAAAAATATTGCTATTGTGATTTTTGATGTATAAAGATTTTTTCATGACGTATTATTACTAGCGACAACATTTGCACTCTAGCAACGTTTAACATCTGAAATTGTCGACTCTTTGACAAGCTTAGCCTTAAAACCTAGCCGTTCATCTTACATAAATATTCTTTTTCTTCATTTTGACTACCAATAACCAATTAATTATTAAATTATACAAAACATATTCTTTTTTAATACTATAGTATAATATGATTAATTATGTGCAACTTGGGATGAAAAAAACAAATGAAAATCCACATGATGTCGTCCGACAATAGGTGAAAAACAAAACAATTTGCATTCAACAGCCCCTTTGACATAACATTGCATAAGGCCAAAGGCTATCACAGTGTTGTTTTTCGACCAAGAGAAACTAAATCAATATGGATTCCGTAACCATTTTCCTGCTGGGGCTTGTAAAATGACTATTCCATGGGGCACCTCCAGCCTTCAGCTTTGAGAAGGTTAACCAACTGTGAGAAAGTCTTTCTCAGTTGAGCTGAATGGGTTACAGGGTGGTACAGTGGTGATCATCTTTGACATGTGAGAATTCCGTTTGAACTCGGATCCATTGAGTCGTAATGGCTCGGATCTGAAATGTAAAAAAATATACAATACAACCACGTCAAATTATATTAGTATTATAGAAAAAAATCAGAAACATTTACATTAATGAAAAACAGTATTAGTTGTTCTAAATAAATGTTCTGCTAGTGCAAAGCCTCAATTTATATTAATAATATTAATAATAATTATATTAATAATGATGCCATAGTTGATTCCCTGGTGTACGGATCTTCCAACCTGATTTTTTTCCACATTGAAAAATAAATAAAATTATTGTTATTATATTCCGCCGACAGTGTACTATAATATTAAAATTACAATAATAAAAAGTGAAGGGACGAGTCATATAAACCATCAGTGAGCATAAACAAAGACCGGGAGGCAATGGTTGGCACAAAGTCGAAGCCAATTTGATTTGTTACTGGTAAAAATGTATAACAAAAGTCTAATTAACAATAATTACTGGTAGTATTAACAAGCAGTACTTTGAAAACAATTGTTCATGTAAATCTAAATAAGTTATGTGTACTGGTATTTATAACAATTACTGACAGCAATTACTTTATTTTCTGTGAACCGACCATTAATAATCTCCAACTATTATTATTTTTATATTAGACCAGACTGACTTGCCAAAATAACAAATATTTACTTTTATTTTCAACCGCCCATGCCAAAATTATCACGGAAAAATCTGTAAACCAGGGAATCAAATAACTATGGCCTTATATTTTAATACAAAATATAATGGAATTGATGGGCATAAACCAAAATCATTTTTGTATTTTGAACAAAATAATTCCCATCTCATGCAAAAAACCAACCCAGTTAATAGATATAAATAAAGTAAGAAACCTGTCATACACTTTAACATCTGACATACACAAAAAATTATTTTTTAAATGGGACTGATAGATACACACAACAATTAATAAAATTGATTTGGCCTTATAGAAATAAAATGGGAATTTTCAATAAGTGACAACTGTATGTGATTAACTTACCCCTGGACTTTACTGGGGGCTGCTGTTGGAACCGCAGGAGTCATATGTTCTGAGTGGGAGGGACTGTTTGACCCCTGGTATAGCGTCCAGCCAGTGTAACCAGGAATGTTGGGTTTACTGAATGACAAATGAAACAGAATCTGTAGATCACATCATTGCATCATAACATCATCACATGCAATTTTATTTAAATATTTGTTGGATGGTATTTTTTTCTTTAAAAAACATGAAGAGTTTCTTTTCTTTCTATTCTGCAGATATAATTTTTTCGTTTCTTTTTGTTTTCTAATTAAATATACATTTTTTAAATCAGAGAAATATTGAATTATTTAACAAAAACTTAGAAAACGTACTCTTGATTCTATTTCACAATATATAAATCTAATAAATCAAAAGTGTAAAAATTAATGGCTCAATTTTGTTAATGTAATTCCCCTTACATAGATCTCAACACTAGATTGTCTGCCTGACCGGGATAGGTATTATTCACAAGCAGACAAGTGAAATAGCCCAGATTAACACACCCTGTGCCTACAGGGCAAGTAGTTTCATGTAGAGCCTTGCTATTTGTATTTCAATACTGTATTAAAGACATACAATCACGGTTTCTTGACATACTCAAAGATATTTTACCTGAAAGTGTGTACATTTGATTTTGTCTACACAAGATTATTGAGTCCACTGCTTCCACTGGTTTTCAATATTTTGATATTTTAGTTTATTTTTGTATTTTTAATGTTGTGATAACATATAAATAAAACTCTGTGTGTGTGTGGGGGGGGGGGGTGGGGGAGAAAATATTGAAAACCAGGGGGGAGGGGGGAGAAGAAAATATTGAAAACCAGTGGGACATGTGGAAAATGTAGCTTGTTGCCCAATATACTTGTGTAGACAAATCAAATATACACATATTCAGGTAAAATACATTTGACAATGAAATATGTCAACAAACTGTGATTGTATGCCTTTAAGTAACCATACACAGTGATAAAACAACATAAAATTGGTAACTGTTACTCACTGAGCTGTGTTGGTTGGCCAAGGAATGGTGCTTCGTTTTACTGTCAGTGGCTTGATTGCTTCCTTGGGATTATCTATTTCTTCCGGATTCACAGCACCAACACACCCACTGAAATACATAGTGGATCACAATGAAAAATTGGAATAGAACAATGTTAAAATATTAAATATATAAATCGAAATATGAAATAAATAAATAAAAATAATAATGGCAATATAATGACAGGCATGGCAACAGACAATTGTGATTTCAGCGGAAAACCAGCCAAGGGACTGGGGGCTGCAGATCCAAGCCACTTCCAAAACAAATAAATTGACCTCTGGACAAAATAATCAGTGGATTGTTCTGTCATGCCTGTAATGATAATCTAAAAAAGAGTACACAGTTATTTGAAATTACTGTAATTATGTTGAGAAGTAAATAAAATATCATCCATTGACATAAACAATAATCAGAAATAATATATAAAAATGTTACTATTAGAGCAATAGATTCAATAACTTAAAATATGATATGACAATGCTAATATTAGGGTAATAGATTCAACAACTTAAAATATGATATGACAATGCTAATATTAGGGCAATAGATTCAACAATTTAAAATATGATATGACAATGCTAATATTAGGGCAATAGATTCAACAACTTAAAATATGATATGACAATCCTAATATTATGGCAATAGATTCAACAACTTAAAATAGAAGAACATGTTTGTACAGAAAGTGACCTCAACAGTTATGTCCACTAATCTTTATAATAATTAGAACATCGATTTAGCACAATATGAAAGTTCACATGAATAATAATTATTATTATTATTATTATTATTGAACATGTGTATGCATTGTATTGTGTCTAGGTGTTATTCTGTCTAAACAGTTGCTAAAGATACGTACCCATAAAGAGGTATTTGCTTTACTCTTGGATTTGCACTGCAGCTATAAATAAAACATTTTTCTTTAAAAGGGAATATTAATAAAATGTTTCAAACTGTCATATAAAATATTAAAATCTAAAATTTTAATATATAGTAAATAACATGCTACTTCAACCATTTTGATCAATCAAATGCAAGTAAATTTAAATAGTATAGTTACAATACCTTATTGTATATTATGTATTTTACTTACAAGGTATATGGCCGCTCCCTGAAATATCCATTCCTTGTTTGAAACCAATCCCACCCTCTACCAACTGCCTGTACAAACAAAAACCACAAAATCTTAAATTCACGACACAATCCCATAATGACACAAACCGAGAATGACACAATACGATAATGACAATCCCATGGTGACACAATTCCGGATCAGCATTGTATTATGTCCACATGATCCCATGACACAATCCCATAACGATACAATGTCATAATAACACAATCCCATAATGACACTATCAGATCAGCATTGTATATACTGTGCCCATATACCTGCATCTATCTCAGTCTGTTGTACTTATAAATTCAGAAAATTATTAATACAAAAATATTTTTTATTTTCTTAAAATATATTTGCTTCATTTCCAACCTGCCATTCCTGTGCAGCAGGATCGTATCGTTTCAAGTTCCATCGATGTGAGATCATGTCAGGCTTTCCTTCCATGGTGGACACTGGCTGCCATTTCTTGGGAGGAAGCATAGTATCCCATGGAATCTCCTCTAGAGCCCTGGAGTGATCATTTGATGTTCAATATAATTAATATGAATATAATTATTAATAATATAGATATATAGTCTAATAATATTAGTTATCATGGAAATAATCAATAATTAAGAAAAATATGATAGAACAATAGGAAAAACATGGTCCTGTGACAAATGTGCCCCACATTTGGTGCCATTTGTTATATCACGGGTAGAAGCATCTAATATCACACCCTAATACATGTTTACAAATTAAAATATATAATTAAAATGAACTTAATTTTACCTTTGGGTTGAAGAGCTGTACATACACTTCAAAGCTAGGTGATCACGGTTGTTCTTATTCAACTCAGTTGGAGGTTTGTTGACGCACATGGACTTGAAAAATAGATCATTTAAAGACATACAATCACGGTTTCTTAACATATTTTATCTGAAAGTATTAACATTGGAATTGTCTACACAAGTATATTGGGCAACAAGGTACACTTTCTGCATGTCCGACTGGTTTTCAATATTTAAAAAGTATTTTTGCATTTTTTTTATCACGAAATTATTGAATGTCTTTAACATCAAAGTAATCATATTTCTGGAATAGTAGTGGAATATATATATTACTATTCCATTAGAAAATGAAAATGCCTGAACATTGAGAAATTCTAGATGTAAATCTGGCATGGAAGATTTCTACAACTGGATATGTTTGCAAACATATTTCAAGCTAGAGAAATATACTTCAGCATTCAGGGTACAACACTACCCGTAACTTAATAAAATGTAAATACAATTATAGTAAGCAGAGTCGTAAATAATGACCATATGGTCTCATTCCACATAACAATTTAGCACTATGAGTCATAACTCCTATACGTTAACATGGACTCTGGTAGCGCTATGATCATTCTGTGGAACGGAGGACCGTAACCATCTCCATGCTGAAGGCAACCGGAGATGCCCTAAAGGGCTGTACCTAATGCAGCACGGAGAGGGTTAATGTACTGACCTTTGCCCTTCTGTTCTCGGGAGGTGGGGTCTTCCTTGGGTCGAAATCACTGGTCCATCCTAATATGGCAAGAGATTATTAAATATTTAGCTAATTAAACGTAAAACACTGCAAATGGAGAATCATAAGCTTTAAATCAAATTGGTAATTTTCAATGTCATATGATAAAATTGCAATAAAAGACAATTAATTCTATAAATGCATGTCCAATTCTTGTTGAAAATTTGACACCAATTTTCTTTGAATTTGAGTTGAATATGTATACTGTACACATCGTTGTGAATTCAATAAAACTGTTTACATGAATTTATTCTATTATCTATCATTATCTATTAGTATTAACATTAAACATAAGTTGATATTGTTATGGACATTATTATGGACCTATTCAGGTCCCTGGTATTCACCTCCTTGGACTATTGTAATAGTGTACTAGGTGAAATTACTCAGGAAAACATGCAAAGCCTCCAGAGAATTCAGAATACAGCTGCTCGTATTGTAACTAGGACCTGGAAAGATGCCAGCATAACACCTGTCCTGAATTCGCTCAATTGGCTTTAACTTTAACATATCACTCGCTTACCAATGTGTAAACAGCTCTGCCCCCTAGTATCTCACCAACTTGACAAAGGAGTACAAACTGATATGGACACTAAGATCATACCATACGAACAATCACTATAGGCCATACCATCCTAGAAACTCAAATCCTTTGGAGCGACTACTTTCCCTGCTTTAGCTTCATCCAGATGGAACACTATCTTTCTCTCTTCGATCTGCCCCAACCCTACCATCCTTCAAGCAACAAATCAAAACTTTCCCTATAGCTACTATCGTTTCATCCATCCTACTTGTTCTTGCACTTTGAGCATACTTTTGTGTGGATTTCCGTGCTATATAAATTGTCTTATTATTATTTATTATTATTATCATGATTATATATTATTATTATTATTCTTTTTTAAATTGGCATCGAGATCCACTTTCAAGATTCTTTCACTTATGTCACAGCTTGTCATTTTATGACAGGAGGAAACCTGCAACATCCATAGCGCTGACTGTTGCAGTAAACTTGTGAGCACCGGTGGGTACTGACAGACCAGGATGATATCTGCATTGCCACTCTACAGTCATTAGAAGAAGTATAAATTACAACATTACCTCCAAGTTCTGAACGGATCCACGCATCTGATATCTTCCGGCTGTTCCACATCGACGGGCAACCGGGTGCGTAAGTGTTTGACCTCTTCAACTCTGGGGGTGCAGCATGAACCACCCTGATTGAATTCTTTTCCTTGGGGGTGCCCGATTGCGGTGTGTCATTTAGCTGAACGAATGTCCGTATTTGCGTGTGGCCGGTATTACGATCAAGATCTCCACCTGCGCTGAGAAACCCGCAAGTCGGATCCACAGTGTCATCGTAGCTCCTGTAAGGGGCATCTGCCCTATGGTCTCCGTCATCATTCCACACTTTAAACGCTGCATCTTTATTTACATCGCTCTGGAAGGATTCGTAATCATGTTTCCCTCGGAGACTGGGAAATTTAGTTTGTCGGATTCTTCGTACTTCTTCAATTTGACGGACTGCGTTGCTTTCTCTGCCAGCTTCGGTGTGAAAATAGTTCCGAAAGTCGGGCTTAGTTTTAAACATAGATAACACGTCTGTCATATTGAGAATATAATGCAGAATTACTCAAAATGAAATAATGGTCCAATTATGGAGCTCGATCGAATGGGAGAAAGACCACAAAACAATATTTAAATAGCCACAGGTGCTTCTTTTCATACGGAGTCCGCCATGTTTCCGAAGCTACCGCCGTCGCTAGGATATCTTCCGGAAACTCCCAAACAACGTGATGTCCTCGCAGAACATTTTTTATTTAAATTTTTTTTTATAGCATAGTTATCTCGTAGGTAAAACCTTCCTTTAGGATATAAATCTATTTCTTCAAGAATAATATATCATATTTATTATATATTTTTAACTCGTCAACAAACATTTATTACTCTTACTTCCAGATGTACGAAAAAACTACTATCTATACGACAATTAATACATTTCAATCAAGAGCTTCTCTTGACTTATTTGATGTACGATGCATTCGTGCGTGCATGTATTTATCCAATCATAAATATATCAACCAGTTATTACAGTATTGATAGACATAACACTAAGTCGACACCAAATAGAAAATAAAAACGTATACAGGGAATGAAAACACATACTGAATACATATAGAATCTACTACTACTTCTCATAAATACCTTAAAAGAAGCCAGATAAACTGCGACACATGTTACTTGTTATAATATGTACATAGTGCTTTTTCTTTTCATTTGAACGCAAATATTGAACGTGAATATGTATTTTTTCTTTCTTGCTTATGTCCCTTGAAAAGCTCTGTAACATAGGTCATTTTTTCACTAGAATTTAATCACATCTTTTTCATAAGTTGTTTTCTTACAAATTGAAAATGATACAGGTATATGCAAAAATTGCTGTTGCAGTAGGCAGATTTGAAACTTTTCATGGCTGAAGTTTGCATAAATACCTTTTTGTGTGCAGATTTTTGGTGTGCTTATGAGATAATAATGGACGACCAAATAATATTGTAGGTGGTTTTTATTAATTTTTATTATTTTATTTTTTACTTTTATAAACATCCATGAATACATCCCCCCCCCCTCACCCCCCCCCCCCTCACCGTACCAACCAATGAAACTGTCTATCACGATGACAAGCGTGGGAAAATTGTGATGCAGGCCATGTAACCAGCCAATGAAAGTCGTTTGAGCTGTTATGCACTGCTGTGCAAGTTATCTTGAACCATATGTTGGATAACATTTTATATTTTGACCAGTCGGTCGGGTCCAATATAAAAATAATAATAATTGGAGACTGAATGGTTGGTTGACAGGTAATAACTATAATTGATCAATGTTACGCTCAATAATTGTTATAAACACCAGTACACATGAATTATTCAGATTTGAATGCACACTTACATTTCAAAGTACTGCTTGTTAATAGTAGTATTTGTTATGAATTATATTTGTGTTATACATATTTACCAGTAAACAATCAAATTGACTTTGACTTGTGTCAACCATTGCCTGCCGGTCTTTGTTTATGGCTTATACGGCTTGTTTCATCACCATTTATTATTATAATTTTCAAAAGACTTGTACACTGTCGGCGGAATATAATACAAATAATAATTTTTATTTTCCACAGTTGAAAAAATCGGGTAGGCGGATCCATACACCATGGAATCAAATAACTATGGCCTTATTGCTATTTAAAAATAAAATGAAAACAAACGTCCACTGTAAAATGTCTTTCCTGTAACAACTTTAAATAGTAATACTGGTAGAATAGAAAAATAGTAATAGAAAAATAGTACCACCTTTCATGGAGTGACTGTTCTCTGCCTGGCTTGCTAGGATTGACTACCTGTTAATCACTACCTGTTAAGAACAAGTGGAAACTGACACTAACATGGCAATAATTGCCAATTCATCCCTATTTGGGTCAATATTCCGAGAATAAATTTCATCCATGTATGCCTATTATGTACATGAATCATAAAAACAATTTATGTTAATTAAATACGATTTTATATGTCGAATACAGTATACAATAAAGGAAGAGCGTAGATCAGCAATAAAAGTGTGTTAAATAGACCATAATTATTGTTCAAACGTTGAACTTATCAGTGAATATGTCCTTCCCATAACATTTAACAAATAATCTGATTACATGAAAGGTAGTTTTTCCTTTCAACGTGATAATTCCGAATGTACTACATTGTATAGTCAATTACACTTTCCAAACTTTGATTACAATTTCTCTATAAAGATTTATCACACATCATTGAAATATTTTGATTAATACTAGGAATAGATATTTACAAAATCGTTATGGGAAACCCATTTTATCGTTACGGGAATGGATGATTATCCTTAAAAAAAAAAGGAAGATATTTCTGACTGAAGTATACATGTATACACATCAACAACATGTATTGGTATTGATGAAGAGATACCGACTAGATAAATGACAATACATTTAATTAAATAATATAACCCAGATAATTTGTTTAATTGGAATAATCATGGTAATTACAAAAGATTATCAGCTGGTTATGGGAAGGATGTGTTTTGTGTGGTTTAGTTTAAAATAGGCCTACTCATTAAATGTATTCCAACCATCTGTAAGGTTACATTTTTGTATTTGAAAGTTATCATAATTTACAAATGAGGCAAGCAGGTAATAATTTTGACTAACTGGATTTTGTTGATTTTCTCCATACACCAAATGATGTGATTTTAAAAAAATGTCTTAATAAACAAGTTTATTCACTAGTACATGTAGTGTCTTGGGGAACAACTCATGGGTGGTCAATTACTCGTATCTCCTCACGCACTGCTCAGACATAATCCAATCCAGACATAACATTTGATGGTCGACATTTTTTGCTCCGCACATACAATGTTATGTTGTCATAGAGTAAACTCCATCTTATTTTCTTACAATTATTTCATATTTCATATATTATTCCAGTAACTGAAGTCAGTGGGTAGAGCACTGGACACAATAATCCAGCAACTCGGGTTTGAATTCCAGAATTGGCAGTGGTTCTGTTTCAATGGCGCCCAACATGTATTCGAGTTGTTCTTGGTAGTTTTATTTCTGAATTATCGGACTAAGAATTCCTAGCTCAGATCCAAGAGACTGGATTAGAAACTCGAGGAAAAGTCACTATGTGAAGACGAAGAATGTAGACAGATGTGGTACAATATGCTCTTACTGGTCTCTGCCAGTGGGGTTACCCCCTATTTGGCTCAGTCGGTAGAGCATTGGACTCACAATCCAGCAACTCGGGTTTGAATCCAGGATCGGCAGGATCCTGTTTCACATACATACACCATGTACAAAGTTATCTGCGTCATTACTTAAAGGCATACAATCACGGGTTTGTTTACATATTTCATGTTCAAACACGGAAGTATGTACATTTGATGTGTCTACACAAGTATATTGGGCAACCAGCTACATTTTCCTTATGTCCTGGTTGTGTCTCAGGAGAGTGGCCAGGTGTGAAATAAAGTCCATACAAGGGGGATCGCATCAATGCCAGTCATGAATTTGCTTTCTAAAGGCAGACATTACCAGTACATGTAGACAGTACAGTCCATGTCTTCTGATGAGATCTATTCCCTGGACCCACGGTCTATTCACCGACCTGGACTCAATTCCCGGTAATCTGATTGGTTCACGTCACCCAAAATATGAATAAAATATTTTGTTCTAACCCTAACCACGTGAGCCAATGAGATTACCGGGAATTAGATCCTGGTCCGTGGAATAGACCCCGCTGTCCATGTCTCCTAATGAGATCATCGTAATGATGGACAACAATATATATAATTCTCGAAGTGGCCGTGTCCAATTCCTTCACCACATGATTGTATTAATGCTGTCTCAAACAAGACATTTCTACGATTGTATACAGCGTTCTTCCATTTATTTCTGTGCAACAGAACACTGACTGGTCACTGAACCAAATACGTTGCCAATCTCTCAGATTCCATTTTTGAAGGTAGTGTATTGTCTGCGTAGACACTCTTCGCAAGATTAATTTGAAGAAATAATCAAAATAAATCTAATTAAAATAATTTTTATTTTTGATGCAAAACATTGTACATAAAAATAAAATACAGCTATTTGCATCATACTTCAACGACCTGGAACAGATCGAGTAACAAAAACAACAGGTGTAATATATTCCATAGCAAGCACAATAAAAGTTACAATTGTAATTGAACTAGTACATATAATAGGAAATAAATAAAATAAAAGCAACACAATAGTGTGGGTTTCACAAAAGTTAAGTACATGTAGTACTGTAGCTTCGGTTTGATTCATATCATCTCTTGTCTAGGGCAACATGGATGTTTCACAAAATACTACATTAAAATATAGTTATCTTAAAGTGGCAAGATCATCTTTGTATTCAACATAACATGCATTTTCTATTACAGTTTTAGATTTCTTTGCATAGTATTACCAACTAGGGGGGAAAATATGGAAAAGTGAGCGAGTTACTGCTTTTCATCACACTGGGAATCTTTCATCCATACGTGACAATAACATGGAAAAGAAAAAAGCTACTATAATATTACAACGCTGTATGGCCAATGACAACAGTGCACTGTTCTAAAAATAATAGTTCTTTGTTCTAAATATAGACATTGTTATTGTGAACACATCGGACTATGAGACATTGGGAGGGAATTTTCGAATATGGTAGGGGAAGACTTACTGTTAGAATAGCACTCGCCATTCCATTGTCTGAGGGTAGGGATAAATTACAAGAAAATCATATTTGTTAGGGAAATCAGAATGTAATCGGATGTAATGTAATCTGGTAATAACCCCGTTCATCAGTTAAGCTATGCAAAGATGATCTTGCCACTTTAATTCGATGCATGACGAATAACACAAAATTCATATGGAAATGTTAATGATGGATTAAATTTCAGCAAAAAGTTGGCATTGTGATTACAAACATTTGGAAACCATCTGTTGCTATTCTATTTTGAGATGAACATAAAATAAATAAAAAATACGATGACGCCCCACTATGGCTTTTCATTAGGCATGTAGACTTTAATTATATGTATTGGATGAATGGGAAATTGGTTGCCATTTTGAAAAAGTATGAAATGTAATACTGAAAATATCACTGTTTTGTTACATGTAGGTCTCGATTAAGGTGCACTTGGCTAATTCTGACCACTCTGCATACTTCTACATGAGAAATTATATCATTCTGTAATCAGTTGTCATGATGTTCTGTAAACGGCAAATGATTAAGGCACCTTTCAGTGTACTTGTAGATGTTTTATTGTCAATATATCGGCAATGATATATTTTTTCCTTTATGTAAATCCAACCACCTCTATGCTACTATGCAAATCCAAACACTACTGCCAATTTCAATGGCCAGAATTCCCTAGACATTTCTTTTCATTTATGGATAAATCTTACCGATAGGCTTTCTTTTCTGTTTCGGTAAAATATTAAATTGGATGTCATATTTCTTTCAATAACAAAAGATCCATGCAATTTGGCCCAGAATATTTCTGAAAATAGCACTATTTCGAAGTGGTCGGAATTACCCACAAAAACAGAAAAAACGAGCACCATTAGCTATTTTCTGATACTAGTAGATTACGTTCAATATAATCATAATACATAATTGTGTAGGAATTATATCAATGAGAGTATTACTATTGAATACATCAATAACAACAATAATCAAATGAAACTATGTAGAATGGAATAATGCACTATTCAAAAATATGTAAAGAATAACATATATACTCAACAAAATTTATTAAGGGTCAGTTGCCTTTTGGTATATGTAAATTTAGCTTTTTATATTATTTTTAAAACACATCTTTTCCAAACGTCTACAGGCTCCAGGTACTCTTCAAGAGCACGGATACATTGGAAGAAGTATGGCACCTGATTCCACAAGCAGTTTCGAAATGTGGTAGATAGCCTCCTCACAAAATATCTGCTGGCCCTTTATTTATTTTGTTGAGTATATTTTGTACAAAATTCAAAACTACCGTAACAATAATCAAAGGTTATCGATCCAATCTACACATACATATATTACCAAAGTAATTATCAGCACGATCATAACTATGATGAATATTGCAATAATAATAATAATAATAATCTAAGCACATAAATTCTAGGGCTGGGGTGGGTAGAATATGACCTGGACCTGGTTGTATGAAAGTGCCATTAACTAATGGCTTCATTAGCCATTAATCCTGCATTGACTTTTAAGATTAGTTAATGGAGGTTTAATGACACATTAATCCTCTCCCTGCTGGATTAGGCACAGGCTCTGCTCTTTAGGGCATCTCCGGTTGCCTACAGCGGGGACAGGCTTAATGGAACATTAGCGCTTCATACAACCAGGCCCGGATACACAAAGTGCATATGGCTTAAGGCGTTTGCGTAGATGCCCAAACTGGATTAGATACAAGTTTAATATTTACAACACTTTGAACAAACTATTATGCTTAGTAAGACCTAATGATTATATACTGAAGGTAAAATTTGTAGCAACACCACAGGAAGCAATTTGTGGCAGATGTATAATTTAAAGTGTAGTATTTCTTGGAATAAGGGAATTTTGAATGTTTATCATTTAGAACTGTGATATTTGAAGGTTCCTTGCCATTATTAAGACAGGTACATTTGATTAAAATGAAAAGTAAGCATGTTTTGTTCTGTTGAAAAGTAGGGTGTATTCTAGTGAAACAATAATGCAGCAAATATTTGTGAAAAATGTTAGAAAAAGTGAAGGCCACTCTAAGGTGTCTTGTAGGAAAACCTCTAGAATTTCATTATGTCAACAGTTCAACAATTTAACTATTAATTGCATACATTTCCCTCAATAATGTCGTGGTTTTTTTGTATTTTTTAAATTAGGGTTTAGACCTGCTGTCAAGATTCTTTCACTTATATCACAGCTTGTCAGTTTAGGGCAGAGGAAACCTGCAACAACCGTAGCACTGAATGCTTCAGTAAACCTGTGAGCATCGGCTGGTACTGACAAGACCAAGGATGATAACTGCATTGCCACTCTACAGACAGCGCATCCTATCAAGAATCCTAGAAAGGTAACAATAATGTGTATAACTAGTCCAGCAGCCAGGTCTGGATTTGGGTAGGGGGGTTCACCCCACCAGCTAGAAAACTTCTGTTGGTGTGGTTGCATACTATGATGGGTGTGTATGAACACCTGGGGGGATGTCTAACCTCAAAGTGGTGCAGTAAGAAAATATAGGCCTCTAAAGTTGATTCCCTGAAGGGTGATTTGCATGTATTGAGTATGAGCAGTTTTGAGGTAAGTAGTATTGGAAACTTGACATTGAGAGTTATCCCCCTGTTCTAACTCTGGAAGCATGACCTTTGGTTGAACTACATCTTTTGGACAAAATCAAAAGAGGACATGACACCCTCAAAATGGTAAGTACTATTACATGTCAATTTATAGACAGGTTATATTAAATGAAACACTCTATTCATGAAAATGTATTACTTACTAGATGGTATGAATTCTTCAATGTTTTATTTCCGTACTGACTGGGTATAGTTTTGGTGTCACAATCACATTTGAGTACTATAATTAACAATATACTAAAAATATTCAATTTTCATAAATTTAGTATCCTCTACAGAACCCCAGTTACAAACTGGGTTAGAAAGAGATACATTGTATCAGGCTCACAAGTTTGCTTTCATATGATGCTGCAAGCTAGTATTCTGAAAACTAATTATAGTGAAATAACAATGAAAGAACCTGATGTGAATGTTAACGGATTATTGCCTAGGAACTAACTCAATTGAAATATTTTTTTAAGGAGGTGAAGTATGTTAAAGTGTATGCACACACATATGTACAAACACACACATAGTGACACAAACTATTTGTTTATGTAATGTTATATATTGAGTTATCCAAAAAGGTATCGGCATGAATTAATACATGTAAATGTGCAACTCAATTTGACCACAATATATTATGAAAAATATATTTGTTTCAGGTGGATTCAAGTCCTCTCAAGCTGAAAACTGAAGATAAGCCCATACCATTGGATGTTGACCATTGTATAATATGTCACAAAACGAGCCAAGAACAGCTAAGGTGCTCAACATCAGCTGGACGGAATTCCTTTCTAAAAGCACTGGTGGCACACCGATCATATGGTGACTGTAGTCTTACTGACAAAAACCAGTTTGTACTCAACATAAATGAAGAAGTCCTTTCATTCCTGACTGAAGAACTTTGCATAAAGTGGCACAAAAGCAGTTTCTGGAGCTATACAAGTATCACTAACATTTCCCGTTTGAAGTCACAAGCACAGGCACAACCACCACCTCAAGATGTTAATACAGATACAACAACCCCCAAAGAAGAGAAGGCATGTATTTGAGTGGAAAGAGCTATGTATGTTATGGCAAAAAAGGATCGAAAACTCGTAAATGTGTCTACTTTTTAATTTTGTCAGACACTAGAGAGACGGGCTATGGAGAGGTGTGATTATGACCTACTAAGCCAGGTTGGTGATTCTAAACTGATTTCCTTAGAAGCAAGGTATCATAAAGCCTGTCATAGCTACTACATACCGGTAGTGCATTCAAAACGACCCAACCAGTAACCAGATACACCTCCACATCAACTAGCCTTAGACGATTTGATGAATTCTGTTCTACCCGAGCTAAATGAAGGGACAACTTTCAACATGAACCAGATGATGGCAAGATACCAAAAATGTTTGCGGCATTATATACCAGATGATTCATTTTCTTCCTTCACAAAGCAAAAACTAAAAACTAAGCTGGAAGCTCAATGGGGAGATCAATTGGCATTCGTTCACACATCTCACACTACACCAGATCTCATTGTGAGTAAAACAATTGAACTGCAAGATGTTATCAACATGGCTGTTTCTTTGAAAGAGAAACTGTATGTCAATTCAATCGAAGACATACTATAATGTGACAATGGTAATGCATCTTTGCTAGAGTGTATTGTATCAAGCAGCTGTGATTCTCCATTCCGAGATGACAGACTGGATAACTGAGTTGCCAGATCGCATGGACTGCCAAAGATCTGTATGCCTTGCAGGTGGATTCAAAGATTCACGGAAAGTTGTCCTAGTTATGCGCAACATGATAGCTGATGCCAT